>JADRCD010078636.1:0-14450 GCA_019843815.1 Montemys delectorum | reverse complement strand
CTTTTTGCTGGAGACGTATATAAGGACATTGAAAGAAGGAAAGCTCTCTCTGCTTCGCCTGCTTGCCTTGTGGGACTGAGCAATTGCTGGATCCTTGGACTTCCATTCACAGCTGCTGCCGCGACTGTTGTTGGGAGTTGATTGTTGGGAGTTGGACTACAAACTGTAAGTCATCAATAAATCCCTTTACTACATAGAGACTAAGTTCTGTGACTCTAAAGAACCCTGACTAAGACACTATATATTTAATTTTAAAGATTCACAGCTATGAACTATAGACATAATAGAACATGGAGCATTTTCCTTACTGTGCCTGGGTAACATCACTCACAATAACATTTTCTAAGTCCATTTATTTACCTGCTCAATCTTTGAGAAAGTATCAATGCTTTCATCAAAGTAGAAGAAGACATGATCATCTTAGGAAAAATACAGTACCCATTCCAATGCCAATTAAAAGATACTGAGAAAGAAAGCAAGCATTCAAATATTTCCATTGACAACAGCATAAATTCTATCTATAAGGAAACTTAACAAAGATGTGAAAATTTTTTACACTAAAAGCTACAAATCCCTGAAAATCAGAGATGTAGGATGGCAACAGAGGTTTGAAGAACTCCTGTGCTCCTGGTTTGGTATCATTAACATTGTAACATGTGTATCCTAACAATATTTAGAGATTCAACGTAATTCCAAACAATATACACGTGGGATCTTCACAGAAATTTTTTACCATCATAAACTTCATATATATTCACAAATCCCTCTGGATCATCAAGGATATTCTTAGAAACAAATAATTTTTGGAGATTCACAATATCAGATTTCAAGCCTGGTTACAGAACTATAGTATTAAAAAACTATGATAACAGCAAAAATAAATACTTGGATCAATGTAATGAAAAAGGAATCCCACATATAACTGTGTATAACAATAGTCATGTGATATTTGATAAAGATGCCCTAAATTCCCAATGCAGGGAATGCAGCAACCCACAATAATGATTCTAGGAAATCTGAATGACAACATGGAGAAAAATGATACCCATATTTACCACTCTACACATAATATCAAGCACAAATGTGTGACATTCGCAGTGTGAAACCTGAAGGCCTGAAACTGTTACAATAAAACATCAGCAGTGCTGAATGAAGATCCAAGTGTCAGAAAGGACTTTATGAATAAGACTTCATTCAGAGAAGTCTTAAGACTAATAATTGATAAACAGGATCATACAAAACTAAAAATCTGTGCATCTAATGAAATTATCAGACATGCAAAGATACAGCGTATAGAGTGGGAGAAAAACCTTGCCAGCTATACTTCTGAAAATAGATTGATATCCAGAATACACAGTGAAATCAAAACATAAAAACAACCCAGAGAGCAAATGGTTCAAATGAAAACTGACAAAGGATCTATACAGAAGATGCAAAAAGATGAAATAAAAATGGCAAACAAACATTGAAGGAAGTGTTCAAAATTCTTAGAATATAGAGAATTTAAATTAATAGTACATTGAGATTTCATGTTACACCTGTCAGAATGGTGAAGATCAAGAAAAAACAGGCAAAATATCCTCCAGAAGATGTATAAAACGTGAACCTCCATTCATTTTTTTTTTTTGTGGGAAATGAAACTAGGCAATCAATATGGAATTGGGGATCAGGAATTTTGAAAACCTAAAACAAAATTCACCACATAACCCAGATTCACCACTCCTTGGCATATGCCAAAGTATTCAATATTCTACTCTTCAGGTACTTACTCATGTTCACTGTCACTATAGACACAGTAACTAGAAAGAAAAACAACCTAAAGGCCTAACATTTCCTAAGTGGATTGAGAATGTGGTACATAGAAACCATGAAATAATATTTGTCTGTAAAGAGACAATTATCCTTTATCATCATTTCCACATTAGGCTTTGCTCCTGTAGATAAGGCACATTGAAAATTTCCCAAACTCCACCCTGCTAGACTATAGTCCAAGGAGAAAAAATGGAGCAAGTTCACTCAGATGATGCTCAAAGATACCATAGTTTGTCTCCCTGTTATAAGGGTATGGCTGTACCTGTCTCAGCACACAGTTGGGAGGAAGTCCAGATCCTTCTCCAAGATGCTTGTGGTTCTGCTCACAGCAGCCTTGCTGGCCCTGATCTCAGCTCAGAGCCCAGATGAAGGTACCATGGAATACAGGGTGTGACCTGGAGACATTCAAGGAAAAGAGAGAAGGCAAGGGTTAGAAGAAAAGAGGATTATAGGATTTCTGTAATAATGGTTGCAATAGTTATGTCTTTATCATGTAACATGGTCTTTTTTACCTAATATTCTATGAGAAAAGTGTAAAATTTTTGAAGAGAGGAATACAATGGCCCATTTTGTGTTTAGGAAAGTGCTCTGCAAAATGTAAAGAAACATTAAAAAAAGGACAGATTTGAGAGCATATTCTCATAGTCAGAGCAAATATTGGGAGCAGCCAGCTTTATTACATAGTGATTGCCAGAAAGATGATACAGAAAAACACACGAGAAATAATTCAAAGTGTAAAACTTTAGAATGAATTTAATTATGTAGATACTTATATATGATTATCAGATCCAGCTCTGTATATTAACTCAGCTTACATCCAGAATGTTAAGCAGATCATGTAATATTTGAAGATAGTTCCACATGGATGTGTCTTCTAACTGTCCTAAGGGATATTGAAGAAATATATGAGTGAGACATATTTTCAAGTTGAATTGTGCATCATAATTTCAAAAATGCAGTGTAATTTCTAATAGGGAGTACTTTGATAGTAGTTATCCCTGGAGAATTAAAGATTTCTGTGGTTTGTTCTGGAGGGTAAGAATGCAGAGAAATCACACATACTCTTGCACCCCTGTACTGTTACAGAAACATCTCAGATAGGAACTGTTGAGCTTAGTCGTGCTTAGAAGTGTGACTCTGGAAGTCATCTTTTGTAAGACCTTTGTAAGCTCTGAAAGACTGTGGTCTGAAGTTTCTCTTTTTCTCTATTTTTTATTTCTAGAGATCAACACTGCTGATAATGAACCAGGTAAATCCCAATCTATCATTCTTGCAGGCTGTTTAACTCTCTGTGTTTCAATGTGTTTTCATATCATATATGTGTCTTATACATGAGTAAATATCACTATATCTATGCATATAAATAAAAATTCCCAAACTGATTATGTACAAGCAGAGATACTATATTGTGTGACCTGAAATACAATTTGCAACCCTCCTGAAGTTAATGTCTGTTTCTTTCTATTATTACTCTTATAAGTTTGGAAATACCAGTGTGATAAATAAGGGTCCAAACCTTCTTCTTTGCCAGGTGTAGGAGCACATACTTGAACTAGGATTACAAATACAAAAATCTCTGTATTTTTGGAATGTAGAAGTAGAAAGCCACTATGAGGGTTTCTGCGAGAGGAACTTAACAGTTGAGAGACAGGTTCTGAGAGAAAGGTCTATGTGATCAGGTCAGAGAAAGAAAACAAGAGGAAAGTATTTTATGAATGTGCTCATATCTTCTGGCTCTTTCTTTGCAGATGGTGTGCAACAAACCTAGAACTCAGAATCAGATACTTCTGCTGATGTGAATACAAGGAATGACCAAGAGGGTGAATCATTACCATTAGCAAATGAGGATCCTTCTGCCATTTCTGTGAATGAACAGGAACAGCAATCCCAGGAACCAGTACAGACAGAGAACCAAGAGAATTCTGACTCTGCTGGGAAAGAACATGAAAATCAACTTGGGGAAGAAAATGTAGAAGAGGTTGAAAAGCCACACCGCTCTTCTCCTTTAAACTCACAAAGTCCATCCCAACCAAAAAAATCAAAAGAATAATCCTTTTTGTCAAGTTAGGTTTTCACTTAAGTATTTTATAAAGCAGAAAGAGAAGGAAAGAATGTAAGAAATACGATCAAGTCAGCAAGGACTAGCCACTGAATTTAGGTAAGATGAATGTGTCAAATTTGATAAGTAAAAAACCCTCACTCTGTATTTGTTGAATCATAGTGTGAATATTTTCTAACTGGCAACAAATGGACATGGCATTACCCTCTGCCTCATCTCAAATCTTAGCATTCAAACAGTACAGGGAGATACATATTTGATGGACTAAGATGACCTTGTACAAGATCTCCAATTGTCTTGTGCCTTTGAGGCTCATAGTTCCAAAAGACTTTTATGCTCCATTACTCCTTTATTAGTATTATTACTTATTTAATTTATTCTGTAACAGTGATTACCCTTTGAATTGACTTGGTTTCCAGAAATACAGAAGCAATCTTTCTTTGATCCCATGTCCTTTGAGCTCACCCTCACTGGCCTCTCAACTAAAGTGTGTACAATCTGCATCCCATTCACACAGGGATGTATAGATCCATTGTCTCAAAGTGATACCTTATAGATACCTCTAACCTTGATCAGAATTTCAATATGTTCTCCTGAATTTGTGTATGTCCAAGTCAGTTAGAATCCACCTTCCTAGGAGTACACATGACTGGATATCATAGTTATATATTATACTATGTTCCAATTTTTGTTCTTGAAAGTCATTAATGTTAATCCTATGGCAATTCCTTTAGAAATATTAGTATAGGTATGCAGGTAAATATTGTATAAAATTGAGCTTTACATGAAAGATATTCTATGCAGATCATTAGACTATTCATTTCCAAACCAAATATCTTAGAAAACTTCATTGTTTATTAAGTCTGTGGATCTCCCCACAGCATGCTATGCTTGGTTTTATTTTGCTATTTATGAATTCAGGATTTTTTGTTGTATACTATTCATTTGCATGATCTATCAAGATCTGTTTACAACTTGTTCTGTTAATAAATATTTAGGTTAGTTTCAGTTCTTCAATCAATAAGGGCACATATCACTGAAAAACCTTGGAAATATATCCTGGAATCTTTTATATCAGAACCTATATGAATAGTCAAAGATACTCATTCACATTCAGCTTGTAGTTCCATTTTCTCCTCTATACCTGACAAGAGTAAACCTGAGAAAATGGTAAAGGAAGGAGGTTTAGGAACTGGAAGAAGAAGAGGGTGTGGGCGCCTACCCCTCGCTTCAGGGGCACCAATAGAAGTAAAGTAACCTCCAGCATGTCTCAATTTTTCCATAACAATCCTCCTTCATTTTCTATTTCAGAAAGTTCATGAGAAAAGTATGTCCTTGAAATGTACAGTTCAATGAGTCACTGTTGACTATCTACACTACTCCAATAAAATTTTCAGCATTCAATTTCTGAGTGTTGTCTGCATTTCTTAGTAATGGAGGGGAGTGAATCTGAGAACAGTGGTGACAATAAAACAACACCTAGCAAAATACATCATGAACACTTGCAAATGTTTCAATCATTTTTTCCCATAACACACATAGCAAATGGTGACAATTTATGCCCCTGCAACCCAATGATTCTTCCTTGTGCTCTGTAGTACAAATTCGTGTTGTAATATATACTCTTCAGCTCTCCTTTGGAGATATTTTCCAATTTATAGGAAACTGGGGAAATGTATAGTGAGGGAATTCAAAACCTGAGCATTTATAACATTCTCCACTTCATTTATCTGGTTTGTACTTTTCTATTCCTATGTTGTATATTTTGTTCCTTTTTTAGGATTTAAAGTATGTGTTCTCATTTTCTTCATATTAATAAAATCTAGTCAGTATTCAATTATCCAGCTGTTATATAAATGATAAATGTTTTATTTTAAACTAAGTTTTGTTGTTTCAAAGCAGGGGGCCTTCTGCTGAGGCCCAGGTCTCCCTCTCTCCCCTGGGGCTGACCTGTTTGCTACATGTCACCTTAATTTAAAAGGAGGCAATGTATGAATGAGTTATTTTATTGTAGGAAGGATAAATATGCTGGTTGAATAGAGAGAAAGAAAGGAGAAGAAAGAGAGAGAGAAAAGGAGAGGGAAAAAGGCAGAGAAGAGAACAAAGAGCAGAGAGGAAAGAGAGAGCAAGAGAGTAAAAGGACGTAAGAGTGAGAGGGGAGAGAAGAGAGCAAGAGGGTGAGAGGGTGAGTGAGGAGGTAAGAGCAAGGGAGAGAAGAGTAAGAGAGCCAGAGTGTGAGAGGAAGTAAGAGAGAAGAGTAAGAGTGTGGAGGGAGAAAGAGAACAAGAGAGTGAGGAGGGGGCAAACCACCCCTTTTATTGAATGGGGCATGACAAGCATAGACTATGATCAGATGACTGTGTGTAAGGTTCAGCTAGAATGCTGGAAGTTTGAAGCAGTGTCTGCCTGATAGAGCACACATCTCCTGCAGGGGCACCTGTGAGGGATCTGGGCTGAAATCTGAGCCATTGGTCTCAGGTACAAATCACTGACCGCCTACCATCCCTTGTGAACAAATTTACATTGCTCATTGGGTCTCCGGAATGTTCCAAGGTGGCTGCTCTCCTGGACTCCGGATGTCAGAACTGTCCACTGCCCCACAAAGTTTTATTGATCTAAATCTGAATAAATTGTAATTGAATTCGATCTTTTAATTACCAGGACTCTCTGAATGTCTCTCTTACTTACAATAAATACATTTTAAAGGGAGAAAAAATTCTGACTTTTTGTACAGAAGGATTTCCTACAGCTATTCTTTTTCTAATGTCATCCTCTGGTATAGGTTGAATTATTTTAGTCATGATATAATTTTCTAATGTTTGTATATTACAAATACGTATACAATAAGAAGGTATTAGATCTCATTACTGATGGTTTGTAATCCAACATGTGGTTGCTAGGATTCGAACTCAGGACCTCTGGAAGGATAGTAAATGCTCTTAACCACTTAGCCATCCTCCAGCAAGATGAAATTATTTTTAATTAGTTCTACTATTGTCCTATGGAGACTAGGCTGAAGATAAGAAATAAGCTCAAGTTCTAGCTGTATTCAGCATTCAACTTCTTCCTTTTATTCCCATTTTTTTCTCTACTATTTTTCTCATAAAATAGATTTAGATCACAGACTCTACTCTGTCCTCTTCTCCCAGGGTTCTACATCCTCTCACTCCCTTCATTCCAGAATTACTCCTTTTCTTTTTTTTTTTTTTTATTCTGAAAAGTACAGAGCTCCCAGTGATATCAACCAAACACAGAAGAGAAAGTTGCAAGAAGACTAGGATTGAATGTTCATATCAAGTCTGAATGGGGAAAACTAAGTGGGAAGAAAATGGTCCCATAGCAGGCAATAGAGTCAGGAAATTTTATATCACACTATTAGAAGTCACATATGTCCTACAAGCTAAACAACCTCAGTATGTATACAGAAGGCTTTAGTACAAACAAATGTCATGTCTGAGATTATTGTGTCAGTCTCTCTGAGCCTCTATGAACCCTGGGAAATTGATTGTGTAGGGCATTTTCTTAAGGTATCCTTGAGCCCTCTACCTACTTCAATCATTCTTTTGCACCATTCTGGATTCTGTGATCCCTGCATAATATTTGTTTGTGGGTCTTTGCATCTGCTCCCATCTTGTGCTGGATGAAGCTTCTTTACTGGCTAGTATTCTAGGGTCCTATCTATGAGTATAGCAGAATATTACTAGAAATCATTTTATTATTTCATATTTTTGCCAGTATCAGTTTGTTCTATCATAGATTTTTAGGCTACTTAGCATTTTTGGCTGGGCCAGCAGGCATTGCCAAGCCTAGGTTCTCTCTAGAGTTATGGGTCTTAGGTTGTATCAGTCATTGGTTGGCCAGTCGAACCACATCTGTCCCACTTTTACCCTGGCATATATTGCAGGCAGGACAAATTTTAGGTTTATATTTTGGTTTTGTTATGGCGTCCCATTTTCTTGAGTGGAGATTTTGAGTTAGTGCAGAAGATGGAAAATTAAGGTTATATCTCCATTTTTTTACTAGCAATGTTCACTAGGGTCATCTTTGTAGATTCCATGGAGTTTCCACTGCTCTAGGTTTCTGCCTCACTGCTGAGAAGACTCTCAGTTCCAGTCTTCTCGCCCAAGACTTTGTGCATTCATCCATGTTTCCCTACCTCATCCCTCCTTTTCTGATCCCAATCTGCCCCCAGGGATACTATGTAATCAATTTTGTTTTCTCTCCCCAGAATGATCCATGTATACCCTTTGAACCTTCCTTATCACTCATCCTTTCTTGGGCCTGTGCCCATGTTTTATTTGGTTCTGGATTTTGGCATACAATTCTACCAAATTTAATATCACAATTGTTTTATAAGTTTTCTTTTTAGGATTTGAGTGTGTATTCTTACTACTTCTCTTGATTATTAAAAGATGGAAAATATGTGTGCACATTCCGACCTTTTGAGAGCAGTGCTTTTGTGAGATGTAGCCCCAGCATAACTGTGGGCATGAGCAGGGTATACACCTTCATCAGGTAGCAAAAAATTAAGCCCTGATGAGAAGTCATTTGAATAGGTATTGAAAGGAACCAAACAATTAAATTTCACTAAGAAATTTAATTCTGATTAAAGAAGTGATATGTATAGATGAGGCAGTGTGACTACAATATATTACAATCATACACAATACAATGTTCTTTGTCATTTTTCAAGCTCCAATAACCAGATATGGTATAATTAGTAGTTTTCAGAACAAAAGGACCTATTCCCACAACTATACAAGTGAACACAAAGTCCAATTTAATCAGTTCCTGTAAGTTGTTTCCCATCTTATCAGGACTAGAGTATACCTCCCTATGGTATGCTATTTTGCTCTTGTTTGTTATTGAGGCTGCTGCAGTTTTTGTTGTTTGAATAAGGATCTCACTACATAGTCATGATTGACCTGGAACACCTCAGATAGAGAGCAAACTGTGATCATAGTGAGTATTAGTATTTAGGGTATGCACCACTAAGCCTAGCATGCCCTTTTTTCCTATTCTATTTTTGTCTTTCCATCCCACCCTCCTCCTTCCCTCTCACTTATTTCCCTTGTAACTTTATGTAAGAAAAGAAAGTTCATTCCATACAGAAACCCTCTTAGACTTGTATGTTTCTCACTTTATAAAATATTGGCCCTGTTGCAAATGATGTCAACGTCCAATTTCACTTCCAAGTTTTTATATGGCTGAGTTCATATTTTGATATATGTTGGAGTTAATTCTTTCTTCCATGAAGATTTAAATTTTATGTTCTTGTGCATCTTTCACTTTCTCTGCAATTTCAGCTCCATGTCATGCTTGACATCAACCTGTAACTAAACAACCATTTGTATTCTTTTCAAACATTTTATGATAAGAAGCTACTCTTGTTTCAGACAAGATTAAGTGTTTTTAAGTTTTACTTCTATTGGAGGCTAGAAATTTTTATCCATTTATAGGTAATACTAAGGAATTTTGATGAAGCATACATGTATATCTTTACAACTCTTGTTCTGACTTCTTACATTTCCCCCAATTTGAGGAAAGTAATCCAGTGTTTTCATGAGAAAAAGAGATTTTAGTTGTATAACCTATGCAACTGAAGATAAAAACATGAGTTTCCACAGTTAAATAGGAAAAACAAAACTATAATGCAGTGAATAGTTGTAAAGTTAATACCACTGATTCATTGAAAGGTACTGTAAACTTCATCTTATTTTCATGATTATATAAAAGCATTTCCTGAATCTGACCAATGAACTAGACAGCAAACCCAGAAACCTTTGGCAAAATTTTGTGTGAATCTGCATGTTTCCTATGTTGTATTTTCTGTTCCCCATTTTAAATCGAATGTTTCAACTTTTTTCAGGCCCTGCATTCAAAATATCAAAGTGAACAAGAAGCAGCACCCTATGACCTGCTTCTATTAGTGAAATAATGTACATGTTATTATAATCTCTTTAATCTTTTGAAACAGGGTATCAAGTTGCTCAGACTAGCCTCAATCTAAATGCTTAGAAGAGAATGATACTGAACTCATCATGTTCATTGTAAGGGATGGGATTGCAGGAATAAGCAATCATACCTGATTTTACTCTTCAATTTTCAGTGTTCATTTTAGTATCTCCTTACCTCTTTCTATCATTAAACACTTTGTTTCTATTTACGTGCTCTCAGGATTTGAATCTAAGAATATAATATTTGAGTAAAATTACATACATTACTTCTTTCTTCCTTTAATAGTGAACTGTGAAGATGCGTACAATGATTCCTGATATATTTGTCCTGTAGAGAAAGTGATATTAGTTATGTGAGATTATGCCTCTGATAGGAGTATGATAGGTGATAATCTCATTTATATCTCTGTATTCTGTGTAGAACCTGGCTAGATGGAACTACTGTGTGATTTAATCATCACTATATTTTCATAGTTGTTCATCTTTTATCAGCTTTGCCATATTCTATACAACCTAACAGGATAGCAGAATTTCTATAGGAAGTGAACTCTTACCCTTGTTGCTTTGTTCCTTCTTTTACATAATTTCAAATGTATATGAATAGGAATTTTTCTTGATTACTATTTAGTATATAAATTATCTTACCTATTTTTTCTAAAGATTTATTCATTTACTATATATAAGTACACTGTATCTGTCTTCAGATAAGCTGAAGAGGGCACCAGATCTCATTACAGATGGTTGTGAGCCACTATGTGGTTGCTGGGATTTGAACTAAGAACCTCTGGAAGAGAAGTCAGTGCTCTTATCCACTGAGTCATCTTTCCAGACCCAACTTATCTTACCTTTGTTCTTTATACTCAGAAGCCAGTTATTCTTCACAGTTACTTCCTTCCATTCTGTTCTGCTCTCAGTAGTGTAGTCTCCTGTGCCCAAATCACAGTCACAAACATCCATATCCAAGTTCCCATACCTTCATCTGTGCTGTGAGTTGAGGTCAGGAACAAGAGAGCTGCTTTGAGCATGAATACATGTTTCTTAGAAGAACCTCTGAATTTTCTCTGCAGTGTATGCTAGAGGACACAAGAAATCCCCCTTCATAAGAGGAATAATGGAAGGATGGCCTAGCAGCTCTGCTGATCTCACATCTGACACAGCTGGATATCTTAAACATCTTGTTTCTCTTTTGGATACTAGATCAATATTACACAGTGTGGTAGAGGTATACAGTGTGTCTTTTCTAGGAGATAAAGTGCTCTATGTTATTGAATAATGTTACTTGTATAATATTGCTTTAGGAATATTTTCCAAATATTTTGCTCAAATATAAAAATTTAAATTATTTTACTATGTAAATTTCAGTCATGTTTTATTACCATGAAATTATTTATAACTGTATTTTGAGTATGTAATTGGTGATAGAACTGTATGCATATTTGTGTCCCATCAGTGATACTCTACATTTAGATTGATGTATTTAATTCCTCCCTCTCTGTATCAAAAGATTAACTTATTAAATAATTCCAAAACTATCACCTGTTAGTCAACAATAATGTATGCATCATTCCATGTGTGATATAAGCTAATTTTCCTTTACAAAAGATAATTTCTTCACAATTACTAATGCTTTAGAATACACTATGAACAATCAGTAATACAAGGCTCATTTTTAGTCTCATTCCAGATAAATTAAACTTCATTAAAATCTCTTAATTGCTAAGACTCTTCATCCTTCTCTCTTTATTTTTAACTAACATATTTAATGAGAGCAAAATTCTCAAAAATTTTTCCTGAAGGGATTTTTACAGGTTAGCCTCTCCTGAAATTCTGTATCACATAGGTTGACATTTATTTTTGTAATCATATGACTCTTACTATTTGCATTTGATAGGGTTTTATGGACCTGAGGTGGTCTTAGGTTACTATGTAATTGTGGAAATATTCAATATTTTTCTTTTCCTTATTTTTGTGTCATATAATAATATGGACTTCAGGCTCCCCTCCTTCCCTCATTTTAATGCCCTCTTAATTCCCCTTTTCTCTAGATCTACTGCTCCTTTGTTTTCCTTCAACAAAATTTAAGCCTTATAGCGATATCAAGAGAAAAAGTACAGCAGGATACTGTAACTCTAGGTATAAAAACAGACATCAAGCTGGACTAGGCAATCTAGTATAAGGAAAAGGGTCCCATGAGCAGGCAAACGAATCACAATCACATCTACTCCCGCTCTTAGGACCCTAAGGAAAATCTTATTCTAAACAACCTCAGACTGCTCCATGATTGTGGTGTCAGTGTCTCTGAGCCTCTTTAAGTCATGTTAACTGAGATGATTCTGGTGACCATGATCTCTGAATGTTCTTGTTCTTTCTATAACCTAAAATCCTCCCTTTTTTGAGGGGCTGCTAGAGCTCCAGTTACTGCTTATCTGTTGGTCTTTGTATCTCCTCTCATCAGCTGGTGGGGAAAGACTCTTATGAAGAATGATCTATGAGTACAGTCAAATATCATTAAGAATTACTCCATTGACTTTTTCTTTCTTTCTATTTTTCCTTCCTGTTTTTTCCCTTTTCTCTTCTTCTTTCAATTTTACTTTCTTTCTCTCTCTCTCTCTCTCTCTCTCTCTCTCTCTCTCTCTCTCTTTCTATCTTTCTTTCTTGCTTGCTTGCTTGCTTGCTTGCTTGTGTGCTTTCTTGTTTTATTGCTTTCTTGCTTTCTTGTTTTCTTGCTTTCTAGCTTGCCCCGGCCCGCGGGGCGAGTAATTAACCAGGGTCCGAAGGGGACGAAGCCTGAAAGAAATCGGCGAGAGAGAGGAACGAGGCCAAGCAAAAACGGTTGTCAAAGCCTCACTTTACTTCAGAAGGGCAGGGCAATTATACTTGCAGAGCAAGGAAGAGTTAAGAGGAAGTGGGGCGGGGGGTGTACACCTGGCTTCACACCTGGCCGGAGCAGAAGCGTTGACAAAACATTTTATGGTTTTTCCGAGAACACTCCATGATTCCTCTGAGAATAGACTGTTACTCAGATAAGGTCAAATTCTCAGGGACAACAGGGACACTCTGACCCTGACATCTCCCCCCTCACTGTAACATAAGGAGGGAACAGTAACATCTTAGCCTGCCCGGACGGTATCCTGGAGTGGACCAAGAAGGATTTTAGGACGCTCCAAATGTTAACTGTCCCTAGGGCTCCGATCAAGCCACTCCTTTCCGGGGGAGAAGGCGATCGAGGGGCCAGGAAGGGGGACAGTCCTACCTTCTTGTCCTTGCAATGGGAACCTGAGCCCTGGACAAGAGAACGTAGGCCTCACTTCTCCATCCGTGCAATGGGAACCTGTGCCCTGGATAGAGAGCGGTGAGGTTTTTGGGAGGCATCAGAAAAGGGATCAACACCAGCCAAGGTCATCTTTGTGCAATGGGATCCTGTGCCCAGTCAGAGGACCGGCCTTTGGTGTCGATCAAGATTAAATTTTTGATCCACTCAAGGAGTTCCGTATTAAGGGCGGCACTCCAAGGTGTCTTTAGGGAAAGAGTAGGGCAATATCAATTTTTAATTATTTCCACCCCGGAAGGCGCGAAGCCAGGGAGCACTGAATGAGGGGCATGTGGGGGGAGGAAGGAGTCTAGAAAAATTCAGCCTATTGCTGGGTTCCATCTCTCCAGCTTCGGTGTCTTCTTGGGCTGCTGTGTTTTCGATCTTCATAGACGAAAGCTGATGATAGTGAACCACAACAGGCCCGCTCACGGCAGAATCTATCTGTTTTTTGATAAAAGAGGTTAATCTAGAAAATACCCAAGGGCCAAAGGATAAGAGTAAAAGAAGCCCAACAAGAGGTCCCAGGATTGAGGGTAATAAGGTAGAAAGCCAGGGGGATGTAGAGAACCAGCCTTTATACCAGCTCTCATCTTTCTCTCTTTGTCTCTGCCTCTCCTCCAGATTCTTTTTAATTTTATCCAAACTGTTTTGAACTAATCCTGTTGAATCTTTGAAAAAACAGCATTCTTCTTTAAGTGCTGCACAAAGTCCTCCCTCCTTGAGAAAAAGGAGGGCTAGTCCTCTTCTATTCTGAAGGGTCACTTCAGCCAAGGAGGCGACAGAGTCCTTTAAATGTTGTAGCCCTAGCTGAAGTTCCTGAATATCTTTATCAATAGCTTTAGATAGGTCACTGTAGTGTTGGTTGGAAGTGACCAGTGAGGAGATGCCCGTCCCTGCTCCCACTGCCCCCACTCCCAGCACTATAGCCAGGGTAAGAGCAGAAACAGGCTCATGACGGGTTCTGGGGGAATCTATCAAGGAGGATGGAAGGAGATCAGAGGGTGGGCGCAAGATAAGCCTAGGGAGAAGGCGTATTAGAACACAATAATCTCGATTTTCTAAAAAATTTTTTGAAAAAATATGGGTGGTCAAACCCGTGGAACAAATAAACCAAGTATCAGCAGGGGCGGCATAATATATAAAAGAACTATTAACAATACATGAAACATTACAAACGGCAATCAAGCTAGAGGGGGGAAGCATAGAAGGTCCCAAAAGGCAGGTGCCTATACCCGAAACTTGGCTTAAGGAGAGGCCCTGGGCCCCAGGCTCGGGGGCCCATCTAAGAGCGGACGAATCATTAGTTATT
>JADRCD010078617.1:8340-22111 GCA_019843815.1 Montemys delectorum | reverse complement strand
AGAGGGTGGGTTGGGGAGCAGGGGGAGGGAGAAGGCAATAAGGCTTTTTTTCAGAGGGGAAACTAGGAACAGGGATATCATTTGAAATGTAAATAAAGAAAATATCTAATAAAGAAAAAGAAAAGAAAAGAAAGCATCTTATTATAGAAGCTGTAGTGTGCCACAGTCTGTTCCATAGTATATTCTTCTGTCTATACATCTTCACTTACCAATGTTTATTACAATGAGACCTTGGTCTAGTTCAAGATCTCTGGTTTCTGTGACATCAACAATATTGGATCCACAATATTGGTCTCCTCCCAGTTATCCTGTGGCTGCTCTGTGTCATCGAGCTCCTATAGCTTTGTAACAGCCACACTAGGCCTTTTTACATGTCCCAACCTTTCACAGACAATATAGATTTTGGGGTGGGCCAATTCGGAGCCCTGGATCTGGGCGTGGGTGGTAGCTGAGCTGGTCAGGCCACCTACCTGAAGATTCTCCCTTATTCATACCACCACAGCAAGCTCTTCAGCACTGCTCAAGCTTGGCCACCCATGGACAGGTGACAGGGTCAGCCATCCTGCTTTCATATCCTTGGACCCAGCTCACCTGGGTCTTAGCCATTACACCACTGGGGCCACCTCCACTGTATTGCCCAGGCAAGGTGCAGGGCTGGCTCATCAGGATGTTACAACTAGTGAGCTATCGTGATCCAACGATCAGCTATCCTGGCTACTACAGGTATTTGGAGGAGGAGGAGGGCATCACCCCCTTACCCATACCAGCTTGTGCTGGATGAGTGGTGGGGCTAACTCTCCCATGTTCTTATTTTCATGTCAGCTGATCTGTGCCCCTTCCACCAGGGCCAAGTCTACTATGCTCCCCAGAGAATGTACAAGATCCCACTCTCCTGAGTGCTGCAGCAGGTGAGGGACAAGACCGGGTCACTTGTTCTCATGACCTCAGGGTCAGTTCTCCAAACTTGATTGCCAGAGGTGGTGAGGGGTGAGATAGGGAGGACATCACCCCCACACCCACAGCACCTTAAAGCAGCTTAGTGGCCAGGCTGGCTCTCCTGTGCTTTTACCCTTGGGTTTGGCTCACTTGTATCCCTTTGACTGTCAGACTACTTAAACATTTCAAATTCAAAAATCTAAGTCATTTTTTATTAGATATTTTCTTTATTTACATGTCATATGATTTCTCCTTTCCCAATTTCCCCTCCAAAAAACAAAAAAACAAACAAACAAAAAACAATAAGAACAAACCCCTGTTGCCTCCCCCCTCCCCCTGCTTGCCACCCTGCCCTCTCCTACTTCCTAGCCCTGGCATTCTCCTACACTGGGGCACAGAACCTTCACAGGGTCAAGGGCCTCTCCTCCCATTGATAACTGCTAAGTCATTTTTTTATTTACAGTGCCCCAAAACTCAGAGTTAATGGACTTCACCAGGAATAATCTTTTCTTCCTCATTTGGTATTTGTTCTGAATGTCAAGGATGATCTCCCTGGGCTTTTGGTGTTAACATAGCTCATTACACTAGCTTTGGTTGTTAAGATTTATATCTTCATATCAACGTTACTTTTAGTATTCCTTAATATTAATATCATATCAGGGTAATAATCTGAATGACCTAAAGATACTAACAAGTTTAGTTGAATTATATCAAACTTAGTTTGGAGGGAATAGTGTAAAAATGAATGAGAAATGGCAGAAACTCCCACATACAGAAAGAAGCTTCCAGCATTCATATTAAAATTACTCCAAGAAAATGAAGTTTTCTGTGAAATTACATATAAAGAAAAATTCTTCAAGACTTTAGAGACTCAAAACATCATGTTCTTAGGGATCTTTTCCAGTTCCTACACCTGCCAGCTATTCCGAAAAGCTGATTGCACAATACCACACCTAAGAGCACAGAATATGTAAAAAGTATTCCTGTTTATTCACCAATGTAAACTACTAGACCAGCCCTAGCCCTTAGGGAAAAAAAAGTGTAGTTTTAAAAGAAAGAATACGCTCATTTCAAGTGTATTGTTTAAAGCGAAAGTAAAATAAGACCTAGAGCAGAGGGAGAAAGGACATGAACAAAGTGAATGTAGAAAGAAATGCCTGTAGAAGAGACTGGGAAGATCCCAGCAGAATGATAGAAAAAGTAAAGGCATCTGGGTGGTGGCAATGGGAGGAGAATCACAGGATTCAAAAAAGAGGTGACATGCCTGAAACTTGCATTACTGTTTGTTTTTTGTTTTCTAGCTCCTAGCTTCCTGGGTGCTGATAAGGTGAATAGTAAAAGTCACTCTGGGTAGGATTTGATCAGACACATAGCAGAGACTGACAGTGACAAGAGAGGGTATGGAGAACTCAAGTAATCACAGAAATAAAGTATGAAGGAGTAAGAAGAGATAGGGAATAGACCTAAATGAGAATAGGATTAGAAAATTAAAAAAAAAAAAAAAGCAGTGGTCAGCTGAGTAATCACCCAACAGTCAAATAAACGAAAGGAGCTAAAATAAGTTCAGTAGATCATTGGGTGGCATGGAGATTATCTCAGAGTGACAAAGCTCAAGGGGTGAGGCTTGCAGCTGGGCTGGCTGAAAGAAAAGCACAGGAATGAAGTGTGTACTGTGGACTACATTTACTTTATAGCACATTTATGGGGAGGAAATTAAAGAGATGGGATCTCTAATCAAGAATAGATATCTGACAGCGTATAAATTATACAAAATAGATAAAGAAATCAAGAGGTTAGACACCAACAAACCAAATAACCAAGTTAAAATGGGGTACAGAACAAAAAAAAAAAAAGAATTCTCAACAGAGGAATCTCTAATGGCTGAGAATCACTTAAAGAAATGTTCAATGGCCTTAGTCATCAGGGAAATGCAAATCTAAGTGATTTTAAGATTTCATATTACAACTATCAGAATGGCTAAGACCCACGCTCAAGGGACAGCACATGCTGGCAAGGTTGTGGTGCAAGGGGAACACATTTTCATTGCTGCTGGGAGTGCAAACTTATACAACCACTTTGGAAATCAATTTGGTTGTTTCTCAGAAAACTGGGTATTGTTCTACCTCAAGACCCAGCTATATCACTCCTGGGCATATACCCAAAATATTCTCTACCATACCATATGACACTTTCTCAACAATGTTCACACCAGCTTTATTTGTAGTAGCCAGAAACTAGAAATAACCTAGATATCCCTCATCTGCAGAATGCATAAAGAAAATGTGGAACATTTACACAACAGAATACTACTCAGCTACTAAAAACAAAGATACCATGAAAGTTGCAAGCAACTACATGGAACTAGAAAAGATCATCCTGAGTGAGGAAACCCACACCCAGAAAGATATGTATGGTCATAGGCAGGCAGGAGAGGACTGAGAGAGAAATAGAGATAGGAATGGGGGGCATCTCTCAAACAAGCTGGAGACCTGGGGTAGTGGAAGGGACTAGGGAGTCTATGAATGTAACTCTAGCTGAGACTCCTAGTATCTGGAAATACTAAGACTGAAGTAGCCATCTCCTATAGCCAAATGGGGTTTCCAATAGAGGGAGAGGGACACCATACCCACAAAACCTTCAACCCAAAATTTGTCCTGCCAACAAGATGTGCAGGGATAAAGATTCAGCAAAGATTGAGGGAATGGCCAAACAATGACTGCCCCTACTTGAGACCCATCGCTAACACTATCAATGATACTCTGCTATGTTTACAGGCATGAGCCTAACATAAATATCTTTTGAGAGGCTTTATCCAGCAACTTATGGAAACAGATGCAGAGACCTACAGACAAACATTAGGTGGAGTTTAGGGAATCTTGTTGAAGAGTTGGAGGAAGGATGGAGGGAGCCAGAGGAGTCATGGACAACACAATAAGATCTACAATCAGCTAACCTGAGCCCCCTGAGGACTCACAGAGACTAAATGACCAACCAAAAAGCATACATGCACTGGACGCAGGCCCCGCACACATTTGTAGCAGATGTGCAGCTAGGTTTTCATCTTGGTCCCCTAACAATTGGAGCGGGGTCTGTTTCTGACTCTGTTGCCTGCCTTTGGATCCTCTTCTCTTTGCTGGGCTGCCTTGTCTGGCCTCAGTGGGAGAGGATGCACTAAGTCCTGCTTTGACTTGATGTGCTAGGGTGGGTTGGTACCACGGCACCTCTCTTTCTCTGAGAAGAAGAGGAAGGGTTATGAGAAAAGGGTAATGTGAGGGTAGGCCAAGGAGGAGAGGAGGGAGGTGCTGCTATCTGGATATAAAGTCAATAAATTCTAAAAATTCTGAAAGAAATGCAGGCAATTGGGAACCTAGCTTATGAAATTTAAGAGGGAAACATGGGACTCTATCAGGAACTATTTATGCATTATTTTGTCTAAGTGTATGGATTTATTCTACTCATATCCTGAGATGCCACATGAAGTTGAGTTTAAAAACAATGGACTAATTTGTTTAGAATAGGAAAGTTGGAGATGAGAAAGCATTCAGGCTGGTGCTGAAGAAACAGCAGTAACTGACAGAAATCATTTTAGAAGAGCCTCATGTACTACATTGAGACTAGAGGAAAGTGTTTCTGCAGGTCAGCACACAGAAGCTGTAGCTGCTGTCCGGTAGAGTTAGACTATATTCAAAGCAGGGAATATAGCTTGGCAATGTTGTAAGCATTGTCCACTTGATACTGACTTTGAGGATATGAAATATTCAAGACGGAGAGAACCATGGAAATCACCTGAGACTAGGTACTGTGTCGAGAGGCCCTGAGGACTTTGAATGAAGCTGTGAAGTTGCAAAGGAGACTCCAGAATATTGGAGGTGCCACAGCTGTGGAATATCCACCAAGGAGAGCTGCAAGTGTAAAGTAGAGCAGGTCTAAACCTAAGAAAAAAGTTGTGTATGCCACAGATGGTAAAGCAAGAGAGGTTTAGCCAGTCTTTATAAACCTAAATGACAGGCAAAAAAAAGAGATCAAATATATTTGTAAGATTGTTTTGTTTTTAGATTGTTAGGGATTATGTTGGTTTAGTATATTAGTGGTTGTAGATTCTCTGATGAGAATTGTGGTAGTGAGTAATTAGCTAAGTTTCCAGTACAAGGAAACTTGTTGAGAGTCTTGGCTATTGCCAAGACATGCACATCAGTATTGCAACCTTAATGTTATCGTGCCATGCTACTCATTGATGTGGTTCATAGGCATTGTAACTGGGTAAGATTACTGGTGCCTCTTTCCTTTGTAAGCTTGCATGATGTTTTCTGATACTATGAGAGCTAATCTTCAGAGAGTAGAAATTCATGTTAGTTCCAACATTGGATCTCTAAAACTTGTTTCTGAATTGCAGGATCTTCAGCAATAGGGAATTGCCTGCTATCTCTGAGGAGTAAACAAGGGCAACAGTAATAGGCTGTACATCCTGCTATTCCCCTTTATACTCCTCCCACCATCTTCTGTATTTATTGTTCCCACCTCCCTAAGGAGGCCTTTCATAACCCATTCTCTGACTACATTACATGGAGCCTGCTATTTCCCTCTCTAGGAATGGCCCTATTTTACTTTCCAAGTTTCAGTAGTGACTGTATGCTCTGTATTCAAAGCTGAGCATTTGTATCTAGGAGCTCCCAATAAGAGAGCATGCAATGTTTGTCTTTTTGAATCTGGGTTACCTCATTCAGTATGATCTTTTCTAATTCCTGCAATGTTTATGATTTCACTTTCATCATAGCTGAACAATATTCCCCAGCATATAGGTACTACATTTTCATTATCCTTTAGGAAGTTATAGAAGATTTAGATTCTTTCTTTTCCTAGCAACTATTAATAGAGCCAGGGAACATGTGAACATATTTAAGGGAATTATAAACATGGCCAAGCAAGTATGTGTGGGGCGTGATATTTAGTCCTTTGGATATATGTCAAGAAGTGGTATGGCTGTGTCATAAGGGATATTTAACTTTAGCTTCTTGAAATTTCTCCACATGGATTTCCATAGTAACTAGTTCAGTTTTCAATCCTACCAACAGTCAATGAGGGGTCCCTTTTCCCTAGGTTCCCTCCAGCATTTGTTCTGGTTGTTTTATTGCTCTTTGTCACTTTGTCTGAGGTTAGATGAAATACTAAAGTTGATTTGATTGGCATTTTCATGATTGCTAATGATGATAAGAATTTTCTGAGCTATTTTTAAGCCATTATTTTTTTCCTCTTTGAGAACTCTCTATTTGTGTTTCCAGACTCATTTTTTGAATGGGTCATTTGGGTTTTCATTTGTTCATTTGTGCTTTTGCTTTTGTTTTGTTTGATTTGGACTATTTTTATTTAAGTTCTTTGTATATTTTGCCAATTAAACCTCTGTCAGACTTGTTATAGCTGACTCCTATTATATGGACTTCCTCTTTAACAAAGTTGGTTAATTCTTTTGCTTTTCAGAAGGATTTTAGCTTCATGAATTATATTCAGGAAGTCCTTTCCTATACCTGTACTATGTAGGGTACTGGGTATGTTTTTTCCAGATGTTTAAGTGTTTAAAGTTTAAGTCTTTGACCCATTTAGAATTATTATTTGTGCAAAGTGATAGATATGGTTGTAATTTCATTCTACTGCATGTGTGCCTATAGTTTTCTCAGAACCATTAGTTAAAGATGCTTTCCTTTCTCAAGCATATGCTTTTAACATCTTTGTCAAATGTTAAGTGACAAGAACAGATACTTTTAAGAAAGAAAAAGACTTCAAAGATCTAAATTGTCAGAGAGAAGATATAATGAAACTGGATAAAATGAATACCAAGAAGATATGAACATTACAATTTGCTAGTGATGATTAAGCAGAAATTTGGGAATTACTTGCCAATTATTGAGATGTTTCTTCTACTACAGTAGAATGGGGAGTTATTTTATAGAATATATGGCTGAAAGTTAAAGGTATTTCATCTGAAAGCAGATTTACCAGAGCTAAAGAATGTGAGGGAAACAACAAGTAGGATTTGATGACTTTAGAAAAGTAGAGGTTTAAAATAGTTCTTTGACAAAAGACATGAATAGCTACATAGGAAACTAGATTAGGATTTGCAGGTTGACAGGTTGGACCTATAATTACTGGGAATCTATAAACTGTAGCATGCTCTCAACCTGTACTACGGTTTGGATTTTGTTTGAGAGTTCTAAGTTGTCTCCATGTTTATATGGTGGATAATAAAAGGAATTCTAAGTAGGGTTTGATAAAAAAAAATATGGAAGAGGAAACGGTAACTAAGGAAATAAAAAACTCAAGCATGGAAATGAAGCTTAAAAGAGTAACAGGAGATGAGGATGATCTTAATGAGAGAATATAGTATTAAAAAATCAAGAACAGAAAAGAAGTAATTTGATCACATTGAGAATTAACACTTTATTTTTAACTTTTTAAAATTTTGAATCTGACTATAACATTTCTGGAAAAATGGAACAAAATGAAATAAATACAAAGTGATCAAATGGTGCACATACATACATATAGGCAAAATACTCACATAAATTAATAAAACAGAGGGCCATGACATAATGGTGCATACCTTTAAAAAAGAAATAGTACATTATAAGACTTACTTAAAATGTATCTTATCAAGAAAAAATAATATTTTGCAAAGTAAGAGAAGCCCATACTCTTGACAGTAGCATCCTTAGAGTTTTCTAGGTCCTCCTGTATGAGAAATTGGCCAAATCATTTCTTGTGATTAATACCAAAAGAACTGAAATGGGAAACCAGAGGACCTGTGGCAAGGAAGCATATGAATGCAAACTGCAAATGGTTCATCTTTAATGTTGTAGTTCCTTTGATAACAGAGTTAAGAGTTTACAGTTGAGCGAGTAAGCCTGATTCTCAGGCCAGCATGTTCAAGGTTAGGTAAAAGCAGAAAAACACCTGAGGTATTTGAACATCATTTATCCCAAGTATTTTCTACAAGTTGAGGGATACCTGTGTTCCTCCCCACATTTGTTGACATTCCAAATTCACTTATTGAGAAATATCAATATGTGGTATTCCCTTGCCATGTTACAAATTCATTATGTCCTTACATAACCCTAATTTAAGCCTCAACATTATGTACAGATGTTGAAATTCACTGTTATTGGAACTCTTGTATAGTACCTTCAGATTCTGTGAAAGCTGGTGTTCAGGGAGGAGGCTTCTAGGTTAATTCTATCTCCATTCCTCCACTTCCTGTGCTTGAAGTATGTGGTATCTTCAGCAAAAATGTTTTATCAGCAAGTTCTGGGAGAACACCAAAAACAATGGCAATTGCTATTATTCTGGGTGTCTCATATACTCCCCTAGCTTTCCCATGTCTAATACTGGGATTTTGGTACATAGTCTGTGGCTTATACATATGCTTACATACATTAAATATGAATTTTAAATAAACAAAATATTTCCTTATGGTTTTTATTTTTTTTTAATTAAAATAGAATTACATTATTTTCCCCCTTTCTGCTCTCCAAACCTAATCATGTGCTTCCCGTCATTCACTCAAATTTATGGCCCCTATTTTCTTGATTGTTGAGATATATATCCTGCTCATTCTGTATAATGTTACTTGTTCATATATGATTTCAGGGCTGACCACTCTAGCTTTTAAGAAATAAACATTCCTGGTGTAATTTATTCCTCCTCTTT
The DNA here is from genome assembly GCA_019843815.1 of Montemys delectorum. Classification (NCBI taxonomy): domain Eukaryota; kingdom Metazoa; phylum Chordata; class Mammalia; order Rodentia; family Muridae; genus Montemys; species Montemys delectorum. The sequence continues at coordinate 13,477 of JADRCD010078617.1, read as the reverse complement.
CCTCAATTTAAGCCCCATGCTTTATTATTTCCTTCTATAGAGCTCTTCTCCAATGTTCTACAGAAGAACCAACATTCTCTTCCAGCACCTGCCCACATACATATATATGCATACACATGAATAAAGAGAAAATAATTTGGTTCCATGAAAGCTAGTCCCCAGGGAGGGGTAATTCAGGTCAATTCCAGTTCAGGGGCCCCTGGGTCCTGTTCCTGAAATGCATGTTCTCTTCAGCAATAGAGATGTACCTTCTACTTGTAGAAGGACAAACCAGGGATGTATCAGTAGCCTGTTAATGTTTGGGGAATCTCTTGGTCAACACTGACAAACTCAGAAGAAGGGTTTTCATTCCTGACATTAGGGTTTTTATTTGACAGACTTTTGGGTCTTAGAGACATTGTTGTCAGCCCAGATGGGAACATTTAATTTAAACTATATATGTATATTTATACACAGACTTATGTGCATCATAGAGATTTTTTTAGATAGTTAATAGTATAATCCCTTGTGACATTCTTACTGTAATTTTACCATCCTTTCTCCTGTATTCATCTACCTCACTACTCCCTAATTACAATTCCCCATTTCCCCCCATCAAATCATTTGTATCCTGCTATTCCCATCTTTATTGTTCCCTCAGTCCCAACCACCTCTGCAACAGTCCTTTTTTACCAGCCTGGTTTTTGTAGTTACTCTACAATATACTCACATCTGATGATTTGGAGTTAGGAATCTCCCATGGGACATGTAGTGTTTGTCTTTCTGGATCTGTGTTACCTCACTCAATATTATCTTTTCTCATTTTATCCATTTACCTGAAGAGTTTCTGATTTCATTTTTTTACAGCTGAATATTATTTCATAGTGTATATATACCACATTTCTATTACCCATTCATTGGTTGAAGGACATTTTGGTCATTTGCATTTTCTAGCTGTTGTGAATTTGATAATAATGTATATCTGTAGAGTAAGATGTCAAGTCCTTTGGGCACATGCCAAGGAGTAATATATTTGGATTGTTGGGTAGATTTAATTTTAGCTTTTGAGTATTCTCAACCAATTTCCATAGTTGCTGCAAAATTTTGTAATCCTAGCAACAGTGGATGAAGGTTATCTTTTCCTCATATACTTACTAGAATATGATATCACCTGTCACAGTAGAAAGTGTAAATTTATAATAATAAAAAGGAAAAATAAAGATATGATCAATCTAAGGGAAGCAACCAACAGGTATACCCAGTTATAATGGTTATGAACCACAACAATGACCAACATGGCACAATCACTACAAGGGTGCAATCGTGGCATGTATACCTTGGCAGTAAACAATGACTCTCTAATCAAACTTAAGATAACTATCTAGGGCTCAACAAAAGAACTTAACTATCTAAGGGTAGTAAAGTCCTAGACTTCCAACCACCACTTTACTAAATTAAGATAATCCCTAAGCACACTCAAAATATCTGCTCTTATACCCACAGGTAAATGGAATCTGGACCTCTCATCAAGAAAACTTTTTGCAATACATAATGATCATTATAGACAACCACAATCAAAATGTAGAATTGTGGACCCCAATCCTTATGGATACATATACAAAAAAATCCTTGCATTTAAGGTTCACAAACACTGTGGAAGGTCTAACAGAAAGACTGTAAGTGGCAGAAAATTAGGGGATTCTTGTGAAATTGTGTCTTCTAAGAATATCATAAGCTACACTAAGAAAGTCTCACTAATATGACTGTCTATACATGAGCTGAAGGAAGACAACAGTAGACATGCTAAAGTTAACAAGCAAAAGCTTGGGGAACCATTATTCTTTTTACACTAAAGTAGAATCAAGACTATCTTTGAAACAAAGGGGAATAATAAGAGAGAAAGGTGAAAGAATAACGGGTATATGGTATATATTTCCTTTGTGCAGCTCAACCCTACACAAAGAACTACAGGCAAATAAAGAAAGCTGAGAGTAGGAAAAATAGTCTTCCCCAGGGATGACAACACCAACTAGTTATCCAGTTCCAAATAGTCAGTCCTGAAAACATACATACAAGTAACATTATACAGATTGAGCATGTTATATTTATGAATATATGTATATACATATGCATATAACAGCAATTACGACAAAAGAGGCCATACAATTGAAACAGTGCAGGGATGAGGTGTGATGGTTTGTATATGCTTGGCCCAGGAAGCAGGACTATTAGGAGGTATATTCCTTGTTGGAGTATGTGCATCACTGTTGGCATGGCTTAAGACTCTCACCCTAGTTGCCTGGAAGTCAGTATTCTGCTAGCAGCCTTCAGATGAAGATGTAGAACTCTCAGCTGCTCCTGTATCATTCCTGCATGGATGCTGCCATGTTCCTGCCTTGATGATAATGGAATGAACCTTTGAACCTGTAAGCCAGCCCCAATTAAATGTTGTCCTTTTTAAGACTTGCCTTGATCGTGGTGTCTATTCACAGCAGTAAAATTCCAACTAAGACACGAGGGTATGTGTGAGAGTTTGGAAGGAGGAAAGAAAGGGGGAAAATATATAATTATGATATCAAAAAGTAAAGGAATTAATTTTTTTAAATGAAATGAAACTAAAAATATGTAAGGAATTGGAATAGATGAAGAGATCTAAGACAGAAAACCCCTTTAGGTTTGTATAATCATTATTGAAGCTCACTTTGGAGCATACACATGCCTTATGGCTGAGAAATCAACATTTACTATTAGAAGATGGTGGATGGTTTTTACTGAAGTATAAATGAGTATATCCTGAAAGGTAAAAATGTTTTAACTGTTAATTATATAATTTTTGATGGTTAAGATATTTGAGTTCAATATATGGAACCTACTTATGTATGTATCAATAGAAGAATAGATAAGGGAAATTGTGGTACACATACACACATATACATAAAGCAATTCTATTCAGACACAATGAACAACAAAAGTGTGTATAGTAAGCAGAAAAATGTATGTTATTAGAGTGTATCATATTAAACTAATTAAGTCAGACTCAGGAAAAATTATATTGTTTTTCACCTGTTGATCCTAATTTTTATATAAATACATAAAATTATATGTATATAAATACATAAAATTATATACATAAATACATAAAATTATGTGACAATAAGGAGAACACTGGGAACCAAAGTGGGAATAATAGGAGGAAAGGGAGTTAAAATAAAAGGTAGATGGTTTGGGGTAGGTAGTCAAAGTTCATCATGTCCATAAACAAAAATATCCTTATGGAACCAAATATTATATAAAATGAATATGTGCTACTAACAAAAATTATGACAAAGAACTTAGTATCTCCTTTTGTTCTATGAGTGTCATGAATATACTTCAGATGGCTTTGTTTTCCCCATTTACTATTTATTTATTTATTTATTTATTTATTTATTTATCTATTTACTTTATATCCAAATCTCTGCCCCCTCCCCCAAGATGGTTTCTTAAGCAATACAATGTATTGTTCAATACCACTCTACATGCTACATGGCAGGTTCTCTAGAGATGATTGTTACTAATAGAAAGGTCATGAATTGAAGACTATAATGTAGGAGTTAACTTAATGTGGAAAGTGATAACACAAGTATTGAAAAAAAAAAAAACAACACAGAAGCAGGAATACAGGGAAAGGAATGATAGATTTTCTTTAAGTAGTTAGTTTGGGGGTTACAGTAAGCTTCCATAATAAGAATTCCCTCCTGTGTAAGATGCATACCAATATAACTGACTTGGAGGACCTTCTGCATTTTGATTTTTCTTCCCAGAAGAGATAAAATGACTACTGTGCTCTGATTCATTTCACAGAACAAGAAGCACACACTATGGAATGTGATTACATTGCAAATATGCTGGAAAATGATTTCATGAATCTGAAATTTTCAATCACTCTTCAGAATGATAGGTAGAGGGGGAAATGCCAAAACAAGTTCCCTTGAAAACCTTTAAAATCAATATGAAGTCTATTTTTCCTTTTTATGCATACTTTCCTTGAGATTTAATGAGACAAGGTATTTGGTTGAGCCTAACTGAAAGTAACCAAGAGAAGTAATTAAGACTGTGTAAATGTTTTTATATATAGTAAGGAGGCAAGTCAATAAACCAAAATATCCAACACCATCTCTTGGGTGTATTTCCTTTTTCTTTGGTTCCTTCTTTATTGTTCCTCCCTGATCTTTAACTGGCCTTCTCTCTTCCACCATCTGTTTGAACATTTGTTTCTATGATCTTTATTTTTAGTGATATTCACCAGTCTTATGCTCTTCTAGCCCTACAAACATCCCTTCGAATTGCCATCTTGGTTATGTTACTTGCTTCCCTGTAAATGGATTCGATCCCCTTCTAAAATCTTGTTTCTACCTGCTTTCTTGCAGAATCCTCTACATAGATATCCTACCATATTTATTTTATTCTGTTCCTGCTTACTTTATCTGAATCATTATTCTTTTTACACTGAAGTAGAAGCAAGACTATCTATGAATCAAAGGGGAATATTAAGAGAGAAGGGGGGGGAAATCTAGGGTATATGATGTGGGGTATAATTGGCCACTATAATTTCTTTGGATCTTTAAAATGTTTAATGCTATGAGGGAGACACTGTTCTTTGGGATATCCTAAATTTACTTGTGTGTATCCAAACTCCTTATTGTTTTGACTCTAGCTATCCAAAGCCACTTGGTTTAAATTATACATTTCTAAGATTACTTCACTTACTGTCTTCATGCTAGATTTATTTTTAAGCCAGAAAGGCTAGAATAGTATCTATTTTGATCTCTTCTCAGTCTCTAGCATATGGTAAGCATTCAGTAAAAGACTGTTGAGTAAATGAATGAGTAGTACAAATTGAGCATATCATGCTCCCTAACTTTCTACATTCTTAGAAATAACAGTCTTGAAAAATCACATCTACCAGTATCTAGGGGGTTCTTTACATATCACCATCTCCCTCACTACTGACCTGTAAACACTCATCACTTTCTTTTTTTTAATTGGATATCTTCTTTATTTACATTTCAAATGTTATCCCCTTTCCCAGTTTCCCTCCCTCCTTGAAACACCTATCACATCTTCCCTCCTCCTGCTTCTATGAGGGTGTTTCTCCACCCACCAACCCACCCACCCA
>JADRCD010078608.1:2875-15422 GCA_019843815.1 Montemys delectorum | reverse complement strand
TGTGTGTGTGTGTGTGTGTGTGTGTGTGTGGTGTGTGCGCACGTGTGTGCACAATTTTAGCCCTGGAGAGGATGAGCAAAAGGATGGTGAATTCTAGGCCGGCTCTTAAACATTGCCAACAAACAAAATACTGTCTGTGAACACAGCTCAGTGATAGAGTGTTTGCCTAGTGGGTGGAAGGTTCGCTCCTCCCACCTTTATTTGGGTCCAGGAGATGAACTCAGGTCGTCATGCTTGGTAACAAAGATCTTTACAGCCGAGCCATCTCTCTGGTCCTTATTCATACTTTTAAAAGATTTTCTATGGGTATGTTTCTAACTGAGCATATGCCACGTGTGTATGGGTGCCTGGAGAGACCAGAAGAAGGCACTGTAACTTCTGGAGTTACAGGCAGCTGAGAGCCATCAGACATAGGTGCAAAGGACTGAGTTCAGACCCGCTGCAAAAACAGCAAGCCCTTTTAACTACTGAGCCATCTCATTATTTGCACCCCGTTCTTTATACATCTTACAAAGTGCTATTATGATGATGATAATGATGATGTCACTTTAACATAAATTAAAAAGAGGAATTTAGAATAGAATTAAAAACACAAACCCCTTATATTTTTTCTAAATGTAGGATGACAGTCACTTTGGGAAGGTTGCCTTTGAGTTAAGCACATGTAGAACATTTCTGTGTGAGAAGTTACGAGGTGTCTGTGTGTATGCTAATGGGTGGAGGTGCCATGAGGTTTGGGAGACTGGAGACATGGCAAGGACTTGCGGGGTCTCTAAGTGGTGAGGGGTGTAGACTGAGCCATGCGGTCCTGAATGAGGAGGATCGTGACAATCCTAGGCTGGGCCCTCAGAATCTTGGCATGTGGAGGAGTATTCGGGCAAGCTCTCCGTGCCCCAGCTTGGCTGTAGAATGGTATTCACCTTCACAATAACTCTCCTCCCTCCCTATGAGCATCCACTCCCTGTCTCTGTGGATGAAGAGCTGGACCGTGGTGATGGATGAGGTGGTACCACAGCAGGGTGGTACCTGATTATCTTTATTATTTTACCTGCTCGCTGTAGGACAGAGCCACATGTCTCCCCGGGCGCCAGGGGTTATGCTATCAGAGAGGAGCTGGGAGGAGAGGTTTGTAACTGAGAGCAACCTAGCTAACCTAGCTAGTGGGATTAGAGAAAACTAACACCTCTCCTGCCTGGTTTGCACATAGACTGTGTTTGCCCATCTTTTGCCATGCTGCAGGGTTATGGGGGTGGGGCTCCCTTCCCTCCTGATGCCCTGCCTAGTCTTTCCATCTGCTACTCTTTAGCTTTGCCTTGGGGATTGCCGCTGACTCCACGCCTTCCTTCATAAACCACTCAGGACTGTTAAACAAATCCTATAATTAGAAGCCAGGTTTGCTAGACCAAGTGAAAAATGTAACATTGTCCTCTGTCTGTTCACTGGACACTCAGCTGGTGTCCCATGACCCAGAGGAGCTGTGACCTTGGGTTTCCAAGAAGCCTTAATAAGGTAATGTTTATAGGGCTCTTAGCTTTGTAACTCCGCTGGAGTACAGCCCCGTGAAGAGACGACATGCCATAATTCCAAGGCAGTCCCCTCCCCCGCTATCTTGATGGTGAAGCATGTTGTCGTCCCCTTAGGTGGTACATGGAAAGTCCCAAGCTTTAGAGTAAAGGAAGTGGTCTCTCCTCCCAGCTCTGACACTGAATGCTGTCTGGCACAGCACCCATTTCTTTCCATCTCTGGACTTTCGTCTGTCCATCCTTAAACTAAAGAGTCAAGGGGTGTTGCTCTCAAAGCTTCCTCCAGCTCCAACAAAGACTGTTTCTTTTTTCTGGGCTTACCACTATGTTTCATCTCAAGGAAGGATTCGTTTCCAAATTCCATTTTCCTTCTCTTGATGCCTCAGAACTTGGTAATGAACTTGAGCCACATACCTCTGGGAGGAGGTTGGAAAGACACATAGGCCTACCTACCTCTGCCTCAGCACTCAGTCCCCAGTCTCCATTCAGTGAGAGGAAATGAAAAGGCAAACAAACAAACACGGGACAGAGACTGTTAGGAAAAGAACTGACAGGCCTGAAATGGGACAACCTGGGGGATACGAGAGAGCCGGGGCTCTTCTGTGGAGAGATGGTCACACCAGCTTCTATCATGAGAGCTGACTGATAGCTCTATGAACCAGACTCTGATAACTTAACCTCTGTCTTAGAGTTTTACTGCTGTGAACAGACACCATGACCAAGCCAGCTCTTATAAGGACATTTAACTAGGGCTGGCTTACAGGTTCAGAGGTTCAGCCCATTATTGTCAAGGCAGGAACATGGAAGCATCCAGGCAGGGATGGTGCAGGAGGAGCTGAGAGTTCTCCATCTTCATCTGAAGGCTGCTAGTAGAATACTCACTTCCAGGCAGCTAGGGTGAGGGTCTTAAAGCCCACACTCGCAGTGACACACTTACTCCAACAGGACCATACCTTTTAATAGTGCCACCCCCGGGCTGAGCATATTCGAACCACTACTACCACCTCTATCCTGCCAGCTCAACCCCTAGCAAAGTAGCAAGGTGGGTACTTCCTCACCGGCCTCATCTTACAGATGAGAAGATAATGAAGAGGGAAAAAGAGGGCTGGGCATGCAGCTCAGTGGTAGAGCATTTGCCTGTCATGTGCTAGACCCTGGGTATGATTAAGAGAGTGAGAGCAAGAGAGCAAGAGAGCGAGAGAGTGAGAGAACAAGAGAAAGGGAGAGGAAATTTGCCCAAATGAAGTGGATGGTTGGAATAGAGATTCCAAAACCTATCCTTGGCCTCTGTAGATCGTTAGTCTACAAATCTCTAAGCCTGCAGTGATGCTTATGGTCATGGGTATGGTGGGAGAGTTTCTGTCTCTGCATCTCTGAATGCTTCTGATGGAAGGGGCTCTGTGACCTGTTTGGGTCATGTGGCATAGGCCATGAGGGCACCTTGGCTGCACCCACCTTCGTAGGCTTAGGGGCTGCTCATTATTGCAGCAAAACCAGGCTAATCCTGACTGCGGCTGCTTGGCATGGACAGAGGCATCAGGCTTGCTCTGTGCATTCTCAGTCAACGTCTGGGCAGCAGAACGAAGGTTCAGACAAAAGGTTCCGACTGAAGACCCAAAGACATTTGATAGGCGTGTCAGAAAAATGGCCCTTGATGGTCTCATGGAGCTTGAGAGCTAAAGAGGAGATCTACGATTTCCTTAAGAAGACATGTAATTCTGGAATGTCTAGCCAGACCTAGTTTGGGGGCTAAGATAATGGGGAGAAAGCAAGGGGATACTAGTATGGAAGAGAAAGTCCTCTGAAGATAGCCATGTATAACAGACAAGCCAAGCTGTCTCCAGGAGAGCACATTGGGAAGACAGAGCCGGGTCAGCCTGACCTCTGCCTCCCTACGGGGCTTACTCAGTGTCCTGGCACTCGGGCATAAAGCCTTCTGACACATAAGCCTTGCAGATGTGTACAGAGTCCAGGCAGCCGTGAGCATAGTTTGAAATCATTCTACCTTCGGTCCTTGGTAGAAGCCATGTGATGATGGGTCACCGACCTCTGACCTCAGCTGGCCTGGTGCCCTTACCTTCTCTAAACCAGGGCAGGCAAAGACTAGGGACCCTGTGGACCTAGTTTCTCATTCCAAGCTCTGTCCATCTTTCATTCACCGTATGGCCGTGGGCAGGTTATTTCTCTTCCCTGGGACTCTTTCTTCTTCTCTTGCGTTTATAGTGACTTTACTTCCTGTACTGAGAAAATGAAGTCACAGGTTTGACGGCTTTTAAACTGTGGAGTGTCAATGCCTGTGAGGAGTGTCACTCTTATGCCCAGGTAGTGGTCACCTGCCTCCGTGTAGAAACTGAGCAAGATATCTCGTGTGTCCCAGAGCCAGCGACCATGAAGCTCCCTCCAACATCAGGTGATGGTGGAGCTTCCTTCCCGGGAGTCAGGCTCTAGAAATGGCCAACACCACCAGGCTGGCTCTTCTTTCCTCATAATGTGTGAAGAACTGAGCTTCCATAGAAATTTGGTCAGGTGTCACTGTCTTAGGGTTTTACTGCTGTGAGCAGACACCATGACCAAGGCAACTCTTATAAGGACAACATTTAATTGGGGCTGGCTTACAGGTTCAGAGGTTCAGTCCATTATCATCGAGGCGGAAATATGGCAGCATCCAGGCAGGCATGGTGCAGGAGGAGCTGAGAGTTCTACGTCTTCATCTGAAGGCTGATAAAAGAATACTGACTTCCGGACAGCTAGGACAAGGGTATTAAAGCCTACACCCATGGTGACACACCTACTCCAGCAGTGCCACACCTTCTAATGGTGCCATTCCGTGGGTCGAACACATACAAACCATCATAGTCACCTTTTGAGGACAGTACTTTTCTCCCTTTAAGCTGAGCCATGGATCACAGGCTTCTCAGAAGATGCAGCATGGATCTTGCAGAAGATGCAGATGTTGTCATGGATACAGGAGATGCAAAAGGCTGAGCAGAAGGGTTCAGCAAGAGCTCTTCCAAGATACATTGTTGCTCCTGAAGCATGGACATTGTCACATCTGCCACTCTCCACTGGAGCACAACTTTAGGAACTAGTGTGAGTGTTTCATGTTGTCCCCAGTGCCTAGGACAATGTCGGGCGCCTTGCAGTTGCTTAATAAAGGCACTGCTCACTAACTGGAGAATACATTTAGCCATCACTGTTTCCTCCAGAGCACACAGATAAGCTCACCGGGGAGACTGAGTTCTGAGTTACTGTAGCCCTAAACACCTATGAACTTCCTAGTGGTCACTAGGATAGGGACAGAGGCCCTGGCAATGGCCACCAAGGCTCCTTGCCCAAGGGTAAGCAACAGTGTTCAGGGCTGTTGTCTGTTTTCCAAGTGGTGGGTTGTGAGTTGCCCTTGGGAAGAATGTGAGCAAACCTGTGTGGTTATCCTGGTCCCAGGCTCTCCAGGGCAGGTGAATAAGATACGATCGTTGGGGCTGGAGAGATGGCTCGGTGGTTAAGAGCACCGACTGCTCTTCCGAAGGTCCTGAGTTCAAATCCCAGCAACCACACGGTGACTCACAACCACCCGTAATGAGATCTGATGCCCTCTTCTGGTGTGTCTGAAGACAGCTACAGCGAGCGAGCGGGGCCAGAGCAAGAAGAAAAAGTGTCTGAGGACAGCTACAGTGTACTTACATATAATTAATAAATAAATCTTTAAAAAAAAAAATACACTCATTGCCTGTAAGCAACGCTCCCTAAAGGTACTCCAGAACTGTAGCAAAGCACTGAGACACTACCCTCAGGGCCATACACTCCCAGATCCACAACAGAGAGCCACCCCAAATGAAACAGCTCAGTGCCGGTCTCCCCAGCTAGAGCCTAGTGTTAAATCGGCCCTGCTTGAGGCACGGCTTTCCACTCTAGCCCACCTCACTCCCAACACTCCTTGTAAGACCGCAAAAGATACTGACTGGCTTCTCATCTCCTGTCCCCATAGCCTGGCTAGTTCTTTCACTGGGACTGGGGCTCTGCAGCTGCCCCCCTTTTTTTGCTAGGTAGTGGGGGGCCTCCTTTCCCAAAGAGACACAGAGCCACCCAGGATGGGGGGTGGTGGTGGTGGGGGTGGTGAGGAGTGGCTTGGGTGATGGGTGTCAGAGTCCTGGAGACTCTAACAGATTATAAACATCCCCTGAGTCTGAGGCGCGGATGTGTGGGTGAGCGGGGAGCCTGGAGCCTGGAGCCTGGGCTATGCAGACAGGCTGTTTATATCCTGCATCTTCCAGACCCAGGCCTGCTAGTACTGGCAGGAGGACTAGGCTTATGGGGTCCTGAGGCCTGTATAGAAAATCAGGGACTTCTTGCTGGGATATTCTAAAGCCTGAGAAGCCTGATCCCCCACCTATCTTGCACACAGTGCTCCCCCCCCTGCCCCCAGCTAGGTTTCTTGCCTCTACCGAAACATATGGGGTGCCCACTCTTCCCCAGAACTCTTCCTTCTATTTGGGAGTCTCTCTGGGAACTAGAAGGTTTTAGGAGCTAACCAACTAGAATTACGCCATTCGACCTGGTTGGACAGAGCTAAGAACAGTACGTTCAAGCCAACAGTGGCTAGGTGGTTCGTGGCACACTTACGTACATGACCCACGTACGACCTCACTTTCACCACTCCCTCTCCCTTGACGGAAGTTGGGGTGCCTGCCTCAGGTGACCACAAATGGTTCTGCGGCTGCATGCCTCTGATTCGGGTTCAGGTTGCTTTGGTTCAAAGTCTACGTCTAAGCCTTAGTCTTCACGAAAAAACTAAGGAGCCCATGAAAGTGCACAAGAAATGAATTTACAATAAAAGCAGCCCAAAGGGACCAAATACGAAGTGCCTGTCACATCCAAGGTGGAATGTGTATCTTGAGAGAAGAACGTCCTGGAAGGCTGGGAGGTCACCAGCAAAGACCTACACTAAAAGAGCTGGCAAGGCGTCCCTGACCATGGGGATGTCTCTGGGTAGTGAGTGCTAACCAGACCCCTTGGTATTTTCAAGGCTGGACAGTGGCCGACGGACACCTCAGCGTTGGTCACCAGAGAACCAAGTAGTCCAATTCACACTTGTTTGACATCCACCCTTTGGGGTGCAAATGCTCGTGTCTGGCCTAGGCCCAGGGACCTGCGGACGTGTCTGTCCCTCTCTACGTGGCTCATTCACCCAGTTGTTCCCTTTTTGGAGAACTGGGAGCTTGTTGGCTAGGGCTATTCCCACCAACAATGTTCCTGTCTCTGGAGCTTAAAATAGCCCCTCTTGGCTGGGGCTCTGCAGTGAGCAGTGAGGCAGGCATTTGTGCAAATAAGGGCTTGTGAGAAGGGTTCCTACCCGGGAGGGAGGGACAAAGAGTGTGGCAGAAGAGGCTGGGCCTCCTGGAGGGATGTGCCTGGGGCTGTCTGAGTGCCTGTGAGACTCTTCCTGCCTCCCTGACCTAACTGGATCCCCTTTGACCATGGTCTGGGCTTACATCCCTCAGAACCTTCTGGCCTGGCTGAGGTTCCAGGGTGAGCACACCAAATAGAAAAAGCCTTTGCATTCTCCCGCTGGTTACAGCTCATCCCAACTCATTTGATAATTTCTACTTCGGAATGCCCCAAAAGCATCCCAGAAAGCCCAAGCTACGACGCATTTTCCTAATAGCAATTCCAACACCTGCCACCGTGAGTTGGACGCTCACTTTGGCTAGGCATCTCACAAAGCACTTTAATGCACATTCTCATTAGAGCCTTACTGTAATCCCTTGACAATCAAGTGCGGGCTGTTTTGAGACAAGGTCGCTTGTAGCCTAGGCTGGCCTCAAATTTAGTCTATAGCTGAGGATGGCCTTAAAGTTCTAATTCTCATGCTTCTGCCTTCTGAGTGCTTGGATTAGAGTCACGAGCCACCATACCTAGTTTATGTAGTGCCCAGAAATTGAACCCAGGGCTTTGGGCAAGTTGGGCAAGCACTCTATCTACCAAGAGAGCTACATTCCCACCTCCTAGCTATTATCTCTATTGAACAGAAGAAACAAAGGCTCACACAGCCTTGATGAAGAAGATAGGACCAAGACTAAAATCCACCAACCTGTGTAGTCCTAACTATGCTGGAGGATGTACCTGCTCCTCTGGGTCCTCACAGCTCTGATCTCCCACTCTGGCTTCTGGCATCTCCATCCCAGGTTACAACTGGTTTGATTAAATGTCTCACATTGTGCTTTCTATGTGTCAGCAATGTCATAGCTAACCTGCTCCGGAGCTTGGGAGCTCTCTGGTCCCCAAAGAACTGGAGTTCCTTCTAAGAGCTCCTAACCTTGCCCCATCTGCCTTGAGTGAGACCGGAAGGTGAGGCTGAGGCATTACAGGTCCTCTTGGATGAGCAGCCCCACTCCACTTGTGGGCAGTGTCTTCCACCTGAACCACAGGAGACACGGGGATAGAATGGACTTGCTTTGTGTCTTCTGTGACTTTGGGGAAATGGTTAAACGGACGTTCCAAGCCTCACTGTCCCCAGTTATCAATAGAGAGCAAAGTAGGACTGGATTCCACACCATCCAGGAGGTGGATACTAACCAATAACTTCTTATTCCTCATTAGTTCTTTCCCTCTGTCCCCTTCTCTTAATCATGTGTGCTGCTACCTGTAAGTGGAGGCGACTGGAGGACAGCCTCAGATGCCGTCCCTTAGGAGCCAACCATCTTGGTTTTTGTTTTTTTCCAGAGAGAGTTACTCTGTGTAGCTCTGGCTGTCCTGGAGCTTGTTCTGTAGACCAGGCTGGCCTTGAACTCTAGAGATCCACCTGCCTCTGCCTCCTGGATGCTGGGAGTAAAGGAGTGTGCCACCACACCTGGCTTCCATCTTGTGTTTTGAGACAGGGTCTTTCATTGGTTAAGGGCTTGCCAAGTAGGCTAGGCTGGCTGACCAGCAAGCTCTAAGGATTTGCCGGTTTCTGCCTCCCCGGCTTGAGACTAGTGTACCCCAGAGCTCCTGGCTTTTCTGCTTAGGGTCTAGGGATTGAACCAAAGTCCTTATACTAATGTGGCAAGCATTTTTATCAATTGAGCTACCTTTCCAGCTCCGTAGTTGTTATTTTCTGAGACTATAGTAACCAAGTTTCACATACTAGAGGCTCAAAGGGAAGGGTGTACTTGGGGTCTCCAGATGGAAACTCTCAGTAACTGCCCTCCACAGGCTGGGCTGGCTTTCCCTACTCTGACGTGGAAGGAATCCTTAGCATTAGTTCTTAGCAGCAGTGTTACTGGGAAGCCAGGAGCAGCAAGCACAGGCCTTATCCTCCTCCCACTGGAGATCCTGCTTAGCCTTGGAGTCTACTCCAGGAGGAAGGCATCGGCCAGGGCTGCTCTTCGGGGCTGTCTGGCTTTCTGTTGGTGCCATCTAGTGGTAAGTACGATGAGGCTCTCAGCGGGTCTGCAGTAGACCTTCCAGGGATTCCTGTATCACCCCCTACTACCAGTTGCCAATCCAACCATCTGCTATGCCTTTCTTCACATGTGCTACTAACCCTGATTCATAAAGACCCAAGGACCCCCATCCTCATACACGAGGCAAGAGGAGCCTCCAAGTCCTGGTTTCTTCTCCTTCCTCTTGGGCCTGGCACCGACCTCTGAGAGTGTCCACTGGTCCACATCACTATGGGAAGATGGCCCTTCTGTGGTGTGTCAAAGCCAAGGCTGGAGGAGGAGGCTTCTGTCTGGTCCAAGACAGCCCAGGGACGGGGAAGCTAGTGATAGTTCCTCTGCTGTTCCGGGGGCCCATTGTGAGCAATCTGAGCTCTTGGGACTGATCTGGCTCCTCGGCCCACTATAGACTAGCAAGAAGGCTCAGCGTGGCCCAAGCCGGTCTGTCAGTTTAAGCACTGAAGGAAGAGCAGTGGATAGAGGCAGGGAGTTAGTTCTGCTTCTGGTTCTAGCACAAGTGCTGTGTGAGCCTGGGCGAGCCCTTATGAACCTGAGATGGCCCACCTAGCCTGAGCTTTATCCTTGGATGGGGAGTGGTAAGGACCCCTGATGCTTCCAGACTGGGTTTGTATTAAAATGAAGATTCCTGGGTTTCCTACGTCAAGGTCTCTGGATTAAAACACTAGAAATCAACCAACACCCTTCTCCTCTTCCTGTTAGGCCTTGAGACTGGGCCTCTGTATTCCAGACTGGCGTTAACTTTGACGTGTAGGTGAAGAGATCTCTGAACTCCTGATCTTCCTGCCTCCATTTCCCAAGCGACGCGATCACAGGCTGAAATGCCAAGCTCCGTTATTTTGGAAGCTCTATTAGCACACCCCGTAGCTGGGTACCGGACAGCTGCTCTTTCCTCCTCAAGAATCAGGATAAAAAAATTGCGTGCACTAGCAAGTAAGAGGAATAGCTGTTTATGTGGTCCCAAAAGGCAGACGAACCTCTATATTCTAGTACATATCTTTCATTTGCCTCCCCTCTCTACTGACCCCAGTGTAGCAGCAGAAGAAAGCGAAGAACTAGCTAAGCTGCCCGCATTCAACGCCTTAGCCAGGTTCTTTCATTGTTTAAAGAGGAGCTAGGTCAGCCAGGGCTGGGGGTGGGGGCTTGTGGCCCTAGGAGGTATTTTCAGAGTCTCCCGCCCTCCGGAGTTTCCAAGGACAAAACAGAGCCCTGTCTAGTATTTGACCAAATATGGTGGTATCTCTCGAGGAGCTCGTGCCCCAGCCAGCTCCTCAGTTATGCTGTGGAAACCTGCCCCACACAGATTAATCTTGTGACATTCAGGAGCCTCTCACCCTGCCCTCCTCCTCTCTCCGGTCCTTGTAAATGGCCAAGACTGGCCCTCAGCAAGACAAAGTTGAGGAACCTGCCTGCTTACTAACCCCCTTCCCCCGCCCTGCCCCCCAGCGCCATTCCTGCCTCCCAGAGCATGGATTTTCAGCTCGCTCACCTTCAGTTGACTGTTCACTCAAAGTGATTGGCTTTAGCCACAGAGAATGGTCAGTTTAGCTCTTGGGGCCCCATGGACCCTGGAACTCACCTGGGCTCATGAAGCTGTGACCCGCTTCAAGAAGGCTGCATGCAGCACCTCAGCCAAAAGGGTGGGTTTGAGGGGTACACGGGAAAGGTGTTGAGACACATAAGCGCTAATACTAAGACAGCTGTTGTTTATAATAAAAACATAACTATCACAGCATCGTTTTATAATCAACAGTAAAGTGTTTGTCGAACGCACTTACTCTGTGCCAAGCATTGCCAGCTCTGACATGGCTTATTTCTTTGTTCTTCGAAGCAACATCAGGAGATGTGGAAAGAGACTTAGACTTTAAGTAGGAGTCAGCCCGGGTCACTCTTCCCAGGGTGTAACTCCCGCTATACAGAGAATATAACTGAAGCCGAGAGAGGGCAGGTCATAAGTAGTCAGTCAGAAGGGGATGGAGATCTCTCATGGAAGGTGGCAAGTGTTAACTCCACGAAGGCTGTAACAGTTGGCTGTGAAGATTTTAGGCATCTGCACCTTGGCCTGGGTGGAGCACCCAGACTCAGAAACATGTTCATAGAGGGCTAGAACTGTGCAGAAAATATCCCAACACAAACAGTGTGGGATGTCCTGCTGAATTGTGGATAGGAACCAGGCCCAAAGGTCAGCCCTGACACTGCTAATTTGCTGTGGAGTACTGGGAAAATCTCCTTCGTGTTCTGGTCTCAGTTTCCCTGCCTGCAACCTAGAGGGTGGGCAGCCAAGCTCACCTGAGGCTAGTTGGAGTGGCTGGGGTTGTTTCTCTGAGAGACAGTGCTCCCGGGCTCTGGGCCAACCCAGTCTCAGTACATTTTTCTCTCCTGACCAACCAGCAGCCCATCCCTCCTCCACCCTCACCCCCTTGCCATCCCCAAAGCAAACGAAGCTGATTGTCTCAACTGGCGCTGTGGGTGCTGGCTGGTCAGCCAGCCGCAGGCCACAGGCAGAGGTGCCATCAGCCAGGGCCCCACCAGACACACAGGGCATTGTCCTTTGGTCAACAGCCCCTGGGCACCTCAGCCTGGCTCCTGGCCTGCCCCCACACCCCTCACTGCCTGCCACTGTGCTAAGGCACAGCCAGCTGGGGGCCCAAGGCTCCCAGCTGACAGTGAGCCCACCCACCCACACCCCCAGCAGCCCCCTGTGGAGCTATAATTGCCTCAGTCCATCCTGTTGTTGCCATTCTGTCTCTCTACAGCATCTGGGGTTCCTGGCGGGTGGCAGCTGCAGGCCTGCCGCCTGACTTGGTGGGATGGACTGGCCACACAGCCTGGTACGTGGTGCTCCCCTACCCCACCTCCACCTTCTCTGTAAATGTTGCTTTCCCATTGATTAATGGCTGCCTGTGTTTGGCTTGGAATCTGCAGGGACCGGCTCTGTCCTCTCCTCCAGGCTCAGAGAGAAACAGAGCTTGGTCTTAGCCTGCTGTCATGGCCCAAGGCTGGGGCTCCAGTTCTGGACACGACCTGGCCACACTGAACCTTTTTCAGACAGAAGCCACTGGGGAGATCCGGACAGACTCAGGCACTAGGGTTTTTCCAGGTCTGGCTTCTGGGATCTGGGCAGAATACATGATCTTAGGCAAGTCCTCCTATCTTTGTTTTCCTATCTGGAAATTGAGGGAGGGGCGGTTGAGTCTGGCCCATGCTTCCCCTGCAAAGGTGAGTTGAGGAGTGTGTGTGTGGGAAGCCTCACTGAGAAAGCCCGGAGCGAGGGAAGTATTTCTGTAGCAGAATGTAGGACCAAGAGGAAGAATTTAGCAACCTGAGTCACTGCTGCCGCGTTTAGGCCAGCAAGTGGCTCTGCCAAGAAGGGCTACGCTGGGACTTGTTACCAAGGATCAAAGCTTGCTGGGTAGCCTGGATAAGAAAGCAGGCCCAGTCCCTGTGGCCTGAGAGGTCCAGGGAAGGCATTGAGTCTGGTAAGACTCAGAAAAATAGTGAGGGAAATCAACCAGGAATGGGGAAAAGCAGGTTGTTCTGTGGAGGAGGAGGAGGAGGAGGAGGAGGAGGAGGAGGAGGAGGAGGAGG
>JADRCD010078605.1:1789-14332 GCA_019843815.1 Montemys delectorum | reverse complement strand
TCTCTCTCTCTCTCTCTCTCTCTCTCTCTCTCTCTGTGTGTGTGTGTGTGTGTGTGTGTGTGTGTGTGTGATGTGCATGTGGGTATATATTTCATGGAATGTGTATGGATGTCAGAGGGCAACCATGGAGTGGGTTCTCTCCCTCTACCTTTATGTGTGTTCCCAGGATTGACTCAGGTTATCAGGCTTATGTGACAAATGGCTGATCACTGAGTTATCTCACTGACTTTATTTTTAAAATATCTCCTTCACATATCCTTCTGCATTCCATTAACCTGGGTATATTCAAATTTTCATTTCTTCGACTAACTTATTTTTGGCAAGTCAGATGCTGGCTTAACCACACAGGAATGGATTTCTGAAGTGTGTCCTCTGTGCTCCACTTCTCTGCATTACTTTGCTCTGAACTTCAGAATCTCCTCAAAGTTCAGTTGCATTCAATCACTAAGCAGATGCAAACTTCTATCATGTGATCTGCAGGTATGAGTTGAATGTGGATCATGTAACAAGGAGTTAATTCACAACTAGAAAGGGCATACTTATTTTAGCTGGATAAAAATGAAGACTACATCAAGAGACCAAACCTATCTATATTACTTTATACTAAGTTTGCTTAATATGACAGTACCTGGTTGGGGAAGGCTATGCTATGCCTTGTATGATGTCATGTTTCATATCTGATTATGAGATGCCCATAGCCACCCAAAACAATGATATCTTTAGAAATACAAAAGAAGTCACTTAGTTGAGATTGTCTGCTGTATATGCAGAAAGGGTCACAGGGAAAATCACTATTGAGAAAGGCTTGTGACTTAACTGATTTTATCGATAACTGAAACCTCATTATTAATACATGACCTGATTATTCACATATGTTGTTTAGGAAATAGTATGTTTGCAAAGTTTTTGATGTTGTGTCATTGTAAGCATGATTTCTAACTAGAAAGTAGCTTTTCATAGGTTGTTGCATTAAGCCTGCCCTGTTCTTCAAGTGCGAGCCCCCTAAGATTTTGAACTGAAGTACATTATGACTCACCACTGGGTAAAATGAGTATGAGGCTTGACACAGTCTCTCTGACACAGTTAAAGCAACTTAAAGGAACCTCATAGAAAAGTCACTATCAGGGTTGTGGCTCATTGGCTTCGCCAAGTGCGCTTCTGCTTGTCCCTCCTGGCACTGATCTCCTTTGTAGTGTCTCCTTATCTTTTCTGCAATTTCCTTTTGAAGGCAAATGAACCCTTTGAGGCTCTTCTCTTTGTAAATATCATTTCCTGGGTCCAAGCATGGGGTGAACTAATGTTGTATCTCAGGTCCCTCTACTCATGCTCAGGTAGTATTGATTGATTACTCTGAGCCCTATTGTTTTGTTTGTTTTCATTTTGTTTCTTTGGCCTTTTAAGTTCAGACAGCATCCATAAACCAGGTTAGCCTCCAACTTATAGTGATCCTTCAGATTGTTGGTAGTCTTCCTATGTTGGCATCTCAAGTGCTGGTATTAAAATGTGTACACTACCATACATTGCCTTTATACAGTCTTTTGGTGGTATTCTGAATTAAATCCAGGCCTGAGAGCATGCTAGGCAACTATCTACCACTGAGTCCTACTCCAATGTTTAGCTCTTTTTTCCTCTGGGAAACAGTTTCAGGGGTGTGGAGCAAGCACTTCATTTGAGCTGATGTGAGTATCACAACCAGAGCTTTACATGTTGTGCATAGATACTGTTGAGTTGCCATAACAGTAAAAATGAATTTGTATGATATAAATTATATAATCCACAAAGTCAAGAATGTTTACTATCCCTCCCCCAACCCAAATCCCTGGGAATGGGGAAAGAGACACCTTGTTGGTTGTGGGGCAGAGCACATGATAGTCCTTTGTTCATCCTAGCTTGAGGCCTGGCTTGGTGGCCAAAGCTGTCCTATGCATAGAACTAATAACAATCAAATAAAATCTTATCAAATCCAGGCAATACATTGAGGGAGGAGGAAGTCAGAGACCAGCAGGCTGCCATGCTACCCACAAACCTGGCCACCAACACGTGGCACAGGCAGGACACAGACACCTACTTGCTGCCACACCACACAGTATGGATGGAGGATGTCATACAGTGGCCTACCTGGCCCCTGGCTAACTTATAGCAGGAGCCACCATAATGTGCAAGTCTGTAGTGGTCAGATATAAGAGAAAGAGAGGTGGGCAGCTTGAGTATTATGGAGAGATATAGAACTGGAGACTCAGAGTGGAGAGGAGGAGCCTGCTGTAAGTAGCCAGCCCTACCACTTGGGGTCATGGTGAGGTCTCAGCCTAACTTGCCACTGAGGGTCATGTCTGAGTTGCTGGCTATGCAGTGACAAGGGTTGGTGTCAATGTTCTTAGCTCATATTACCACCAGAGAACATGAGGATGTCCCTGGTCACAGCAGCTACTGGGGACCAAGTGCATGTCCAGGGGCTGTGAATAATTGGCCCAGCATTTCACTGGATGTTGTGCTCTGGAGAGTTGGCCCCATCTCTCACTGGTGGCATTATGTGGGAGAGCAGGTCCTGTGGTTTGCCCAGGTAGCACAGTGAAGCTGGCCCTGGTGGCAGGGGTGTGGGCGAGCCAGCCCTGATGGCAAGAGCAGGGGTGAGCTGGCATCATCACTCATCTGCTGTGAGGTGGCATGGATGTGGGGGTGATGCCTTCATCCTGGGCCCCTTACCACCTGTGGCAGTTCGGAGAGTTGGCCACTGGGTATTGAGAATTGGAGAGCTGGAGGGCTAGCCCTGCATCTTGCCAGTTGCAGCACTCAGTAGAGCAGACCCTGCACCTTGCTTAGGTAGCATAGTAGAGCTGGCCCTGTTTGGGGTGCACAGGTAAGATGGCCCTGAGGTTGAGAGCTTGGAAGAGATGACCCTACCAGTCATCTGGCATGGGGTAGCATGGGTGCAGGGGTGATGCCCTCCCCTTCCCCCTGCCATCTGCAATAGCTAGGAGAGATGGTTATGGGGTTGTGAGAGCAGGAGACCTAGTCCCCACCCCCTTACTAGCTGTAGCACCTAGGGGGAGTGGACCCTCACTGGGACAACACAGTGGAACTGGCCCTGATGGAAAAGTTATGAATAAGTCAGCCTCAAGAGTGTGGGGATGGGAGAGCTGGCTCAGCCTCTTACAGGCTGAAGCACTTGGGAGCTTCACCAGCTCAGCTACCACCTAGGCCCAGATTCAGGGCTCCAAATTGTCCTATCCCAAAATATATACCATCTGCATAAGGTTGGGACATGTGAAAGGGTCCATCCTCCTGTTTGAAAGCTACAGTATCTCCATGACACAGGGAAACAACAGGATAACCTGGAGGAGTACCAACAAGGATAGTATAGCAGAAGCCAGAGATCTTGGTCCAGATCAATGACTCATTGCAATGAATATTTGCAAGTGAAGATGTGTCGACAGAGGGGTATACTGTGGACTACACTGTGACATAATACAGTTTCCACAATGAGATGTTCTCTAATTTGTTTTTGTTGTTGTTTGTTTGTGTGTATTTTATTTGGGGCTGGGGGGGTTGCAAGTAGAAGGGTGGATATAATGGGAGAGAGGGATGAGGAGGAATAGGGTGCATGATGTTAATTTTAAAAGAATCAATAAAAAAGTTTTTAAAATGTCATTACCCTGTGGCCCTTTTAAAAATGTCATTACTATGTGGCTCTTGAATTATCCTGTTTAGCCTTCATAATAGCCTCCTGGGTAACAACTACAAACACATATTGTGGAACTTTTATATTTCTAGTATTATATTTACTACTTCAGGTATCTTACTTCATTGGTAACCCTCAATAATAACCCTTCAGGGCAGGTATCATTGGGATATCTATTTGGGCAAAGTAAGGAAATGTTCTTATATCTATACAGCTTGGGGTTGATGGAGTCTATATAGGAATATCTGATTTCTCTGTGTAATAAAGTAGGCAAAAATCCAGAGTACAGCATAACTAATGCCATATTTGGTCCCTTGAGAGTTTGGATGTAGAGAATAACCACCCAAATATATCCATATCAAGATTTCCAAACTTATAAACATGATAATTCTCATGGCAAAGGGTCTTTAAAAGTTCAATCAAATGAATGATAAGAGGATGGGAAGAGTTTCCAAGATTGTATAGACAGGCTCTGTGTCATCAAAAGCTTATGAGAAGTGGCGCTAGGGATACAGCTCTACCCTAGACCTTCCAGAAGAAAACCGGTTTGGTGGTACAGTTGCATGTGTGAGGGCATGGATTCCATCCTTGATACTTTTATAAAAGTCAGAACAAGTAAGAGGAAGGAAGGAACAAAACAGAGTAGAACAAAAATGTGATGATGGGATCCAAGACCAAGGGCTCTGAATGAAGAGGCAAAGAACAGTGGTGGATTCTTGCCACTGAAGAAAACAAACAAACAAAAATGGAGCAAATGCAGTCTACCCTAGAACTTCCAGAAGATAACCAGCTGACATTTTGATATTAGCCAGTGAAACTGCCAACAGTTGAAGATAATTCACTTACGTGTGCTTAAGGCAATTAGACTATGGTAATTTGTTAAAGTAGCCATCTGAAACTAATACCAGATGGCATCTTATTTCCATAGGCAAAACTTTATTGAACCTAAAGTTGCAACAGCAAGAAATGTGTTTTAAGTCAAGTTAATATATGGAGTTTCTCAGGGCACTGTTATGACATTGAGGTGGGATTCAAGTGGAGAATTAACTCTGAGCACATTATGAAAACCTTAAACCAGAAAACAGAAATTGAGATAGAAACTGCCTATGTGTATTGCCATAGGGTCTTGTCCTGAGTACAAGAGGTAGTAGGGAGGATTCTTTTCCTTTGGAGTTTTGTTTTGTTTTTCTTGACACCATCTAAAAATTAAGTTTTTATTTGCAGATACATCAATGTCATCACCTAGTTTGTTGAAAATAGTCTTGTGGGGATAGAAAGATGGATGCCTTAACTGTTAAGAATATTTGTTGTTCGTGACGGTGACATGAATGTGGTTCTTAGCACACACAGGGAAGTTCACAATTACTTTTAATTCCAGTTCCAGGGATCTGACACACTCTTCTCATTTCCTTAGCCATCAGGTACACATGTGGTGCACATACATACATACAAGTAAACACTCATATAATGAAGAATTAAATAAAAAAATCTTCAAAACTTTTATGACTTCATAGATCGAATATATAAGAATCCCTTTTACATACAAGGGAGAGAAGCTCTGTGTTTGTGTGTTAATGGATTTGCATAACTATAGGTTTCTCAATCTAGCACCATCCACAGTGGTGACTGGATCCTTGTTTTCACAAGGAACTGAGCTATGCATTATAGATGTTTGACCTTATCCAAAGGATATCCCTATTAGAAGCTAGGAGACGTTTTTCCTCTAGTGTAACACACAATGTCTGTGGACATTGACAGATAATATTTGGAGGGCAAAAGACAAATTGATCCCTGTTTGAGGACCACTAACATAGTTAAACAGATCTTACTTTTTAGTTCACTTCCACTGTGATATTATACATATATAGTAACTTCCTAGATCCCCAGATTCCCTTTCCCATACCTGAAATAAATAAACAAAAGAACAAATGGAATCTCATATATATTTCTGCAAGAGTAAAAGTATAGTCAAGCATGTAGAATGCATGTAATTTTTAAGTTGTGTTTTAATTGTTGATTTGTTTGGTGTTTTTGTTTGGGTAGCATTGGGTCTAGAACTCAACTTCTTGAACACTGTAGGCAAGTATTCCACCACTAACCTACTATGCTCCCAAACCCATAGTGCTCACTAGAGTTCCAATTTTTATACCCAGTTCATTAAGAAGAGAAAATTGAAGTAAATAAAATTTGATTATTAATTTGTCTTTAGCTTCTAACCTGTTGATTTAGGGAGAGTAAAGGATTAGAAAGGTATGAAGGAACAAAAGCTGCAGTGTGTAGGTTGACATTGGCCATTATACTATATGCTTCTCATTAATTAAGGAGATAGAATGTTATAAATATCTGACCAAAAGTGGGCTGTTCCTGCTGGTACCATACATCTTGAACCAAAAAAATTTTGTTCAGAATTCAAGAAGTGGATTTGATGTTGCTCTGTACAATTTTTTTCTAAGTGACTATTCCATTCTTCTTTTCATATCCCCTTTTCCTTCTGCAATGACTTGTTTTACATTTATATAAACTTCTATATACCCCAAATATGAGATATTTAATCATATAAAGCACAACTCCTTGCCAAAAAGTTATTCTCATCTATAGCCATGCATCAGAATCCATTGGAGAGCTCTTAAAAATACAAATACTAGGACCTTGTCTCTAAGGATTATGACCTAATGGGTTTGAGTGAGCCCTAGCTAACTTCTAATGATAGATAGCCACACAAAGAATGAAGCAAATGCTTAAACACAAGAAAGTAATTAGATGATCTTAGGGTCTGAGATATTCCACCAGACATGACTATGGGTGCGTATGTGTGTGTATGAGGAGGGGGGTGCCCATATGTCACATTGCTTGTACAAAAAGAGAAAGTTAACAATTGGGTTCCTCATCATTTTTTGAAATATGATCTCTTGCTTTCTACTATGTGTGGCAGGCAAGCTACTCTATGAGGTTGAGCTCTTGGAAATTTGTCCAATCTTGACTTCCTCTTTCCCCATAAGGCCTCCGTGATTACAGAGACCAATGCTGTCATAATGACTTTTACATGTGAGGATTTGAACTTAGGTCCTTGTGCTTATGTGGCAAGTTTTTTTTTTAACCCACTGAGTCATTGCACCAGTCCAACACTTGTTTCTTTAACTAGTCATTACCATTGAATAAAGCACTGGCAGTAATCCTAAATTAACAGAAACTCCAAAGCGACCACATCTAGCAGAAAGTAAGCTATTGGAAAATTATGTTTGGAAGGTATTTGGGGGACAAATTTAGAAGGTTTAAATAAGAACTGGATATTATAGGACTTGAAGACATTGCTAATTTACATTGTTAATTTATTGTATTATAAATATAGAAGAAAATGTTTCTTTTGTAGTTGTAGGCTCAAGTATTTAGGGTATGTGAGAATATAGATATAGATATAACAAAACTGTATGCAGGCTTTGAACTCTGTATAGCTAAGGATTGCCTTGAACTGCTGAACTTCCTATCTTCCATTATAAATACTGTATCATACATCACTAATATTGACAGGTGTCTCTGTCTTTATCTCTCTTTGTCTCTCTGTGTATATCTGTAGTTCTATCTTTCTCCGTCTCTTTCTCTCTTTTTGTGTATGTATGTGTGTACGTGTGTGTGTGTGCGTGTGTGTGTGTGTGTGTGTGTGTGTGTGTGTGTGTGTGTATGTGTGTGTGTACTTAGGTTTGGGTTGGACTAAGTGTCTTACACAAGCTAGCTAGACAGACTAACTGCCTAGCAACATCTCCAGTCTTTGTTGTGGTATTCTATGTATCTCTATGCATGTTTACAAATAGCAACAATGAAAGCTCTAACAGAAGTTTATACACCAGCAGCACAAACTGTGCTAGGCTGAAGTCATAGGCAGAAACACCCTTCCTTCGTCATGAACATAGAATTCAGCAGAGAAATCCAGTCAAGGATAGCCATAGCCACAGCCACAGTCTAAGTAAGGGGAACATGTGTCAAGACAGGATTAGAAAAAAAGCTTGATGAGCCTAGAAGATCAAAGCAAAATGGCCATGGGAAGCTGAGAGCATATATCTAGCAAGACTGGGATGTCTGCTGTACTACTAGCCAATAGTGAATCATTTACACTCCAACACAAATCAACTGAGCAAGCAAGATATACTAGAGGAAGTCAACAAGTTACTCAGGAAGATTGCAACGTTAGTTGTAGTGGAAGGACAACCGGGCAAGTTACAAACAAGCAAGCCAATAAGGAGAATGTCTAAAGTGCTGAGAACCATCAGGAAACCCAAGCAGACTGACAGGAAGTTAATGGAGTTGGAACTGGTTTAGAGTGGTGGGGAGAGCGGCATTCTTTGAGACCTGAATGAGGTCTAAGGGAAGAAGTGTTCTAGGAAGAAGGGAAAGAAGCATGGTCTCTGAGGCACAATGAAGCTGGATGCTTGCAAAATAAAAAAAGAACATATGTCAAGAATTCAAGTGGGAGAAAGAATGATCCTAAATGAGGCAGAAAAGGCAGTCAGAGCTCTGAATTAGTGGGATCTATAGAGCTGGATGAGGACTAGAGAGATTTTAGTTCAGTGGGGACACACTAGTATATCATAATACAGGAATATGACATTTGAAGTGAATGGGATTTGTTTAAGGCTGGAATCAAGGATTCCTGCATGCTTGGCATTCTACCACTAGCTACAGCCTAGAGTCTAAGTTTTGTCTTTAAAAGCTTTCTACTTTGTTCATAAAAGTGTGAACTGCAGGGGTATGAGTTGAGACATAAAGAAAAATAAAATAAAATAATTGCTTCTGTACCTCAGATAGAATGTGGTGCCTACTCTGATAGATTAAAGTACTTGAGACTACGTAAGTAAGTAAGTTTGTATGTGTGTGTGTGTGTGTGTGTGTGTGTGTGTGCTCATGTGCTCATGTGTGTGTATGTGCATGTGTGTTTGCATGTGTATATGTGTGTACATGTTTGTGTTGGTAAGTACATGTGTGTGGAGGCCAAGTATCATATGTTCTTCATAATCCCTCCCTACACTGAACCTGGATCACATGATTTGGCTAGGCAGGCTGGTTAGACAAGCCCTAGGAATCTTCCTGTCTCTGCCTCCCTATCGCTGGCTGAGGTTACAGCTTTTTACATGGAGTTTGTAAACTGAAACTCAGGTTCTCATGCTTACATAGCAAGCACTTTACCTAAGGAAGCATCTCTCCAGCCCAAGAGTAGATCATTTCTGTGATGAAACATTCAATTTTCATAGTTCTGGAGGCTAGAAAGTGCAAAATGGAGGAGCTTCCAGGTTCAGTCTCTAATGAGGGTTGTCATTTGTTGTCAAAGGGTGCTTCATTGCTTCATCCTCTAGAGAAGACAAAGATTGCATGCTCATATTGTGGAAAAAACAAAAAAGTAAACAGGGAAGGCCTAAATTAGTCTCCTCTCATTTATTTTTCTTTGAGACGCTGTAGTGCAACTATCCTGGAACTTGCTATAAAGCACAGGCTGCACTCAAAATCACAGATACACTCCTGTTTCAGTGTTCCACATGCTAGGATCATAGGTAAAAGCTGCCATGTTCTGTACTTCTGAGTCTATTTATAAGGCACCAATCCACTGACAAAGGCACAAACTCCATGGCTTAATTATGTCCTGAAGTGCTCCAAGTTCTTATGTCATAATGATGATGATTATATTTCAACAGTTGAAATTTAGGGGACTCTCTACCTAAAGCAGTAAAAAGACTCCAGTTAATATAAGGTGTGGACTCAAGGATGTTGTTAAATGGGTGTCAGGTCAGGAGAGCAATACAGAAGAGAAGGAAAGCAAACAGACATCCTGGAGCCTGGCTGAGTGTGCTGCTGTCATTTTCTGATGGGAAATTCTCTTAGTCTAATAAGCACATGTTGCATATTAGAACCCATGGCATTCCTTTCTGAGTTGAGAGCCATGGAGTTTTTTTGTTTATTGTCTGGAGTGTGTCATCCCTCACATCCCATCTGGGTCTCATCTATAATGCTATTTATGTGGACAGTTCAGTTCTGGCTCTCTGAATTCAAAGCATTGTAGATGACTGGAACTATGAGAAAGCAAAGATTATGCTAGACTTAAGATTAGGTATAGGAGCTATTACTGCCAAAATGTTAATTATACTAAGCTTAGCCATCTTTTCCTTCCCCTCCATGTCACAGCCTCCTCATATGGCTATCTTCTCCTTTATGACCACCACAGAGAGCTACCCTTATATTTCCCATCAGATAACAAGAAGCCATGGACTTTGCTCTGAACATATAGCCAGCTCCCTTCAGAATGGTCTCTCCACCACTCCACTGATCCAGAATAACCTCGTTCTCCAAGTTATGTCTAAAAATAGAGAGTTTGACATTCCCATACAAAGTGAGATTCTATAGTAAGAGTTACTTTTATCCTTTATCAACTAAGCAGAGGCCAACAGCTCTGACCTACCTAGCTTATTTGCCACAGCATCATAATACTCTACTTTGTCAAAATAAATAAATAAGCATGACTTTGCAACTAAACTATTTGGGGAATGAATGAATCTAATTAGGGCCAATGAACCACAAATTTATTATGACATCACATGGATCATTATTATATCTATGAACTGCCCATATGATGAGACAATTAAAAGCCAACTGACTGTCTTCAGAAAACCAATATACTTTAATCCTCATCTGTCCCAATTTAACTAGCATATTTAGTCATCTTTTCTTGTTTCCACATTTATCTCTGGCACATTTGGTTCTCCAAAGACAGGGAGTGTTGGAAGATAAGAATAACAAGAAAATCTGGAACATGATGAAGACCAGAAATGGGGAACAACACAAGCCAAAAACTATTAGAAGCAACTGTGCTCAGACTGTCCTCACCCAACCTTCCAGGAGCTGCCAAAAGAAACCAGAAGCATAGAGATTTATCTTCTTGGTTTTTAAGAGGGTAAAGGATGAAGGAAAGGGGAGAAGAGTAGGCATAGAGGAGAGAAGAGGAAAGGGCCAAGGAGGAGAAAGAAAGGATGGAGGGTGGGAAGGGAAAACTGAGTTCACTTAGCTCTTTGTTCAAGTGTTATCAAGTTCTACGAAATACTATCAGCTGATGAATTAATTTCAATCATATTTAAATTGTGCATTATCTTCAGAAAAAGAAAATCACACGAGAACATGTTTTAAATGTTAGGCTGGTTTCTAATGACAGATTTTCTTCTATTAAGATCTCACTTAAACTAAGGGATGCTCAATTTAGGTCTTTGGTTCTTATTCCATTTCTCTAAGAAAAACATAAGATGTAACCCTTTCTATGAGTCTCAACACTAGTAGAATTATGAAACGTTTAGTGTTAAGATACTATATGGTATAATCCTTGGCCGTCACATCAGTTGCAAGTGTTGTCTCTAAAAGTTTTCAGACCCTTACAAAAGCAAAGCCATAACAAGATGGACTATAATGAAATAAAACTCCTTCGTTAAGTCAATATTTGGCCTGAACTTGTTTGAAAGCCAAACTGTATATTAAATTAAATGGGCACAAAGGTCATATAAATTAAAGTGGCACTTTGGCATCCATCCCAAGTTACAAGGGACACCAAAACCCTCCAGAACAATAGTTAAAAATTTATGACAGTAATGGTCTCAGAAATCATGCTTTATGGATTTAAAGTGACAACTGTTCCTATGATTTTTCTATAAACCAGGAAAACGTGATTCATACATGGTGTGGTACTTACCACATCCCAACATATACTGACATGTAGGGGTGACTCATTAAAATTACTACTCCTCCAAACATTTTAAGCTAACTACTACCAGTTAGCATTTTCTATTGGCTTTGGGCAGATTTCCCAAAAAAATACAGTGGCTGCCCATTTTCTAATCAAAAAACTATATTGGTAAATTAAATATGACAAGTATGAAGGATCAGATAGCTCAACTTTCATTCTAAAAAGCTCACAGAAGGTAAATTTTAAAAAATTATTTCCCATGACTTTACCTCATTTCTCAGTGGGGCAGGGTGCACCTATGTTACCCTTACAAGACAAGGTGTTTACTAACCACGCTTCTGCATGATAAATGAAAAAAAAAAGGTTTTGCAAGAGTCATTGTTGGTGTTAGTGTGTGTTGGGAGGAGGATGTACATATGTGTACTTGTTTATGGATGTATGTTCACACATACACAATTATGTATGTTGAGACCACAGCTCAACATCAAGTGGTTTCCTCGGTAGTTTTCTATCTTAATTTCTGAGCTGAGGTCTTTCATTGAACCTGATATTCCAGTGATCCATCTGTCTTTGCCTCCTATTCCTGATCAGGACTGGCACTATACCCAGGGCTTAATTTTATATAAGGTTGTTGAGGATCAAACTCTGTTCAGCATGCCTGTCCTGAAGAAGTTTCTTGACTGAACCTTCTCTCCATTCAATGTATTGGGTTCCTTTTATGGCTATTCTACTATATACTACATTTTTGGTAAGGACTTTAGATCTGATATAGTACAATAGTATACATAAGAATATTCTGTATTGGTCAGGTATTTGGTTCCCCTTTTTAAGAAGGAATGAAATGTCCACCTTTTGGTCTTCCTTCTTAAGTTTCTTGTGGTCTGAGTACATGGTCCCCAATGAAGGAGTTAGAGATAGGTTCTATGGAGCTGAAGGGTTTGCAGCCCCTTAGGATGAACAACAATTACTAACTAGTACCCTCAGAATTCCCAGGGACCCAACCACCAATCAAGGACTATACATGGTGGGACTGAATGTTCTGGCAACATGTGTATAGTAGAGGATTGCAAATTCAGTCATCTATAGGAGGAAAGAACCTCGGCCTTGTGAAGGTTTTGTGGCCCAGTGTAGGGGAATGCCAGGGCCAATAAGT
>JADRCD010078596.1:4675-16611 GCA_019843815.1 Montemys delectorum | reverse complement strand
AAAAAAAAATTGTTCTCACTATGACATTCAAAGCAAATATCAGAATGTAGCAAATTTACTTATTTTCATCCAAATTCAGGGTCCATCTATTTCAAGATTTAGAATGGTATAAAGTTTTTAAGAAGTCATTTGATTAACTTAGGCTGGCACATTACTAAGTGCCATGTTTTTAATCTCCAGCTAATACTTTAGCTGCATTGTATTCTCTGGGGTTCTTCAGGCTTGGAAAAATACTAAGGAAGTACCTTAGAATATTTAGTTATTTTGGCTGGTGAGAAATTATACTCTAAATAAAAAAAGTGGGTTTCCATTGAAAAGAAGTTGTTTGTATAAAATATGTCAAGGTGGAACATCATTTGTTTTATGTAATTTGTGCAAAGCACAAAAACAGCTGCTTCCCTCTGTACCTAGCCATGTCAGCCATAAAAAACCAAAACAACACATATACAATAGACAATACATATTTATATATGTATCCACATGAATCAATTGATAACCAAATCCATTATGTGAAACAAGTAGTTAATTGTTTTAGGGTTTAAGAGTCAATATTTTCCAGAGTGGAGTGATATCCTTTGGAGAGTCTTGTTAACATATACTATTTTATGATCTATATTCTTTATTGAAAGTGAGTGATTATCTATGTCTAAATAAAGATAGTAATACATAAAGAGAGCACCTAACCCATACTATCCAGAGGATTGTTCTTTTAGAAGCTTCCATGAAGTTGAGGGCATACAGACCACACAAAATGTAGACTTCCTAGAGAAGATATGTTTAGACTACAGAGAAGCTCACTCTTGTGCTGCATAGAAGTCAGTCGCCACCTATGAGAGTCCACTAATTAACTTAAAGATAGAAGTTTCCATTTCTTACTCAGAAAGAACCTTTGCTGCAGCCATACTCTTTGAAGTCTGCTACATCTTCATAACCCCACCACAAGATAAAGTTGTAAATAAATTACTGACTTTTCTTGCAATCAACAAAGTTGAAAGAAGTTAAACAACAGATGAAGAAGAATTGAATCTGGAGACGCAGAGTTTGGAGTTTGTCCAGCCTATTTTGGTTCTTGCTTTGGTACAATATTTTCTTACTATGACGTTTTAGAATGGTTATATATACATATACATATATATATATATATATATATATATACATATATATACTAGATACTAGAAGTATGTGATCTCTTTTTTTTTTATTTTGATTTTGTAGGGGTCTATAGTTAGTAGACTACATGAGTTGCAGAAGAGACATCGAGCTGTGGACATACTTGAGATTCCTGTAGACTATGGGGACTTTTGAATTTGCACTAAATGTGTTTTGCATTACGCTATGGCTAGTTTGGCCCCCCTAGAATCCTGTGTTTGAACAAGTCTGTGGGAGCCTAGGAGTAGAATGTGGTTGTTTGAATATGCTGGCTCATGGGAAGTGGCTCTATTAGGATGTATGGCCCTGTTGGAATAGATGTGACCTTGTTGGAAGAAATGTGTCACTGTACATGCAGGCTTTTAGGTCTTCTAGGGCTCAAGCCCCACCCATGTAGGAAGAATCCCTTCCTGGCTACCTATGGTACAACAGTTTTCTGGCTACCTATGGGTCAAAATGTAGAATTTGAGCTCCTTCTCCAGTCCCATATCTGTCTGGATGCTGTTGTGCTTCCAAGCATGATAATAATAGACTAAACTCCTAAAACTGTAAGCTAGCCCCACTGAAATGTTATCTTTTTAAAAAGTTGCCTGGTTCCTGATGTCTCTTTCCAGCAATGAAACACTAAGACACTATTTAATGAATGAAAGAATTTATGTTTTTTAGGAGTTAATATAAGTTTAGGTGATCCTCATGTCTCATATTCTTTTTTCTTAAAATGGAAAAAAAGTGGTATATGAATCTTGAGAATTACCTCATATTTTCATAATAATTCTATATTTACCACACTCATGTGTACCAAACTACGACTACAATTTCTTGAAAGCAAGAAAGGTTGAAAACCTATTATCCTTTAAAGAAGGATAATTTAGAGTGAAGGTGTGAAGGAGCAGATACATTAGATAATGTAGTGGAATAAATCTTCTCATGTGACTCAGTGGCCAATTGTAGAGTAAAGTGTTTGAGGAAAAATTAGTAAACTGCGTAAATGATGAAATACCCTGTTTAGAGGTACTAAGTGCTTAAAAGAGCTGAAATTGAAAGTCTTTGGAAGGAGTGTATAGGTAGGTTGTTGGAAGTAAAAGAAAGATTATGTGGGAGTTTCGTGGATAACCCATTCTTCTACTATTAGACATATTTTCTCAGGTATTAAGGAACACCAGATTTATACAATGTATATAATGACTTAACTGATATTTTAGAAATAATATTTCAAGAAAGAGTTATAAAAGTCAGAAAGATTGTTTTATTGATCCAGAGAAGCAATGACTGTTGCAAAAATAACCAAAGCATTAAAAGATTATAATAAACTCGAACTGGTTGCTATTTTGGTGGGAGGGACAAGGATAAGTGGGTAAAAAAGATACTCAAAATGGATGAACTGCCTGAGGCTCATTAAAACAAGAGTTCTAATTTGAACCAGTGTAGTATAGCCATATCCTGAGAGTGAGGGTGGAAGGATTAGATAACAAATCAATGTGGCCTAGTTTATATCAGGTGATGCTCCTCTGCTTCTCTAGTTTCTTAGAATCAAAACCTGTTCATATTTTTATTTCTCTGTTAAAGCTGTTATGCACAATATAAAATTATATTTCAAATCTAGGATTCATTTTGTCACTCTCACTGATACATCTCAGCTCTCAACTGTAAATGGATAAATTGATGTGTGTTTTGAGTGTCCTGCCCTATGCCATCAAGTCAGTATGAATATAATTTAGTATATACAAAAAGACAGATGGTGGACTCTGTCAGGGACATAATCAGCACTGAGCCCTCTTGGCTTTGCAAAATGTGAGAAATCATTTATAATTTAGTTAACATTTGAAAAGAAGCTACTGGAGTCGATACATGATACACTAGCGAAGTGAAAGATATGACAAGGTTTTCAAACAAACGCTGTTCTTTAAATAGCAGAATTGAGTATGGCAAGGATAGAATATCTAGGAAACTCTGTTGCAATGTAACTCAAGGAAGGGGAGTTCCTTTTTATTCTTTTTTTTTTTTTTTAAAGATTTATTTATTACTATATCTAAGTACACTGTCGCTGTCTTCAGACACACCAGAAGAGGGCATCAGATCTCATTATGGATGGTTGTGAGCCACCATGAGTTTGCTGGGAATTGAACTCAGGACTTCTGGAAGAACAATCAGTGCTCTTAACCACTGAGCCATCTCTCCAACTCATTTTATTCTTAGGAATAAAATTTCTTCCAGTTTCTAGACATTATTACTGTTATTTTGCTTTCTGGTTTTTGTTGTTTTAATTGGTTTTACATCTGTTTACACATAGCTTAACCTTGGTCCTTGGGTCCATTCCCATCAAAATTGACTTCTTGCAACATATTTTCAAACAAGCTTTGCCTCTTGAAATGAACTGACTAATAAATTTGCTTTGATTGTTCAAAACCCACACAAAAAAGATTAAAATTATACTGTTCATTCATCCGATTCGATTCCACATCCTCACTTCAGAGTATCGTCTAAAAGACACAAAATGCAGTTTCTCTATGGCTTCAATCTCCATGATGCCCAGCACAATGCTAATAACTGAGATAAGCATTTAGCACATTTGTGGCTAGATCAACAAATGAAAATAAAATAAGAGGTTCCTTAAAATGTGGACCCATTTTACAACTGAGTAAGAAGGTTTAGTAAATGATTTGTTCTGGACTTTTTGAATAGGGGAAGAATTTGATATCCATTGGCTGTAAAAGAAAGTTATAAGTAGACAGACATTCTGGAAATTATGATTAGAATAGAAACTAGATAAAATATATACATCTTAAAATTGTGAAAAACCCCATTTGAAAAAATACAAGTATGTGGGTCTTATTGCTGGCGGTTTCCCATGGAGATCTCTGGCCCGGCTTGGTGGGGGAGCCCTTGTGCAGAGATTCAAGCAAGCACAGATGGGGCATCTCTGCCCTATCTTTCAAGATGTTCTGTTCGGGTTGGGCTGGGCCGACAGGCCAACTAGCCAGTGAGGAGTGCGGCGAAGCTTCAGGCCACATTTAGGGAGAGCAGATCTCTTCCCGAGTGTTAGCAGCTGTACGAACAGAAGGCTCAGACCACGGAGTAGATCTTTCACATGTTTTACTTCCCTGGAAGTATATATATATACTACCATATATATATAGTTTTGGAGGGTCATTCAGATTTCAGCAGCAGTTATCTCTCATTGGTTAGGGCTGAGAATCTTTATTTGCGTGTAAGAGGGTTTGACCAATATTACACACCTCTCCTGCTGGGGTAGTTGTGGGGGGGTTGGGCTGAAATCTGAGCCATTGGTCTCAGGCACAAATCATCGAATGTCCCTTCTGGGCAGATGCTCAGTGGGTCTGCAGGGTTCCAAGGTGGCTGCTCTCTTGGATTCCAGCTGTCAGAATTGTCCATTGCCCCACACAAGTATTCACAGAATAGAAAAATATCACATGTACAATACAAAAAAAAATCAAGTTAAATATTGGCATGTGGTTATATTTTTAGCCTCATAACAAATCCAAAGTTATACATTTGCTAAAAATATGATTTCTTGAATACATTTGCTCTTAAAGCATGAAATCATATGTTAATCATTTTTATGTTGAGCTTTTTCAAGTGAATCTAGATTTGACTAATACTAAATTATTTCCAGTGGCTCCTGATGCATTGTTTAAACTAGACATTCCCTCATAGGTCACTAGATCATGAATAAATTATCAAACTTTATATTGCAGAGGTACCTTGTTCCCAGTGTTGTTACCATAACATATTATACTGTATCAAACTTTAATTCAGACATTATCTTCTTTAACAACTATTCTTAATCTATAAAAGGCCTTGTTCTCTTTCTCCCCCAAAAGAATTTATGTGCATACTTTAGAATAAAAAGCAAACCCATTTTCACAATCAAACCAACAAATTAAGATTCATCATGCCAGTGTACATATTATAAGTGAAATTCTGAAAATAAATAAATAAATAATTCACGGAATGAGCAAAGATCTGTAAGTTAATGGAAATCTGAGAAATGAAGATATATTTTTACAATAAACCCTTGATTAAAGAATGGTTTTTAACACTTTCTTTTCCCTCCACTTTAATTTTTCCCTTTGTTTTACTTTCCAACTTAAAAAAAATGACAATATCTTATCTCATGAAAACTAACATTTGACCATAAATTTGAGATAATAGACAGCAGTGAGAACTCAGTTACTTGAGTCAAAATCATCTGACATTACTAAGACTGATGATGTACGCACCACTACCACAGTCCATATGTGTACAAGCATGTGCTCAACTGACCATGGAGGTGTCAAAATAGTATAGAAAGTGGCTCTGGTCTTAGTAAAGTGACTGAGAAAACGAACAAGTTACTCCGTGATTAGATCCTGAAGACCTAATCTGAACATGAACTCTGGTGGGTTAGAGTGCTGCAAGGAAGTATGTGAATTTAGAGATGAAAATCTGAATGATTATTAAGTGAGGAAAAATGAGAACAGGTTTCATTTTTGTTATATATATGTACATATATATGTCTGTGTTAAGTGTTTTAGTTTGGAATTGTTTATTAGATGAATCTTCAAAAGATGCACTTAATGTTGGCCATGTAACTAGGTTTCCATGTTGTACACACACACACACACATATATATATATTTGTGTGTGTGTGTGTGTGTGTGTGTGTGTGTATGTGTGTGTGTATGTATTAGTTATTTCAGAATTACATTCATATTTACATCATGGTCACCTTCTCTACCTCAGCTTTTCTATGGTCCAAGAGTACACTCTTTGCTTCACACCAAATTTTGTTTCTTTATTTCCCCATTAAAATCAGTTTGTGATGTCGAAATACTCTATGGTGTATGACTGTTCATTGGCTATATTCTTGGAGAAACCTACCTTTCCTCTCCTAGAAGCTTAATTTGCCATAAATATGGATCTATTTTTGTTTGCCTTCATGTGGACTATCAGTTAGATCAGCACCATCTATTGGGAATGCTTTCTTTTTTCCACTGTGTT
This sequence comes from Montemys delectorum, assembly GCA_019843815.1. NCBI lineage: Eukaryota > Metazoa > Chordata > Mammalia > Rodentia > Muridae > Montemys > Montemys delectorum. Next base: position 10,462 of record JADRCD010078596.1, on the reverse strand, counting down.
TTTGACTTCTTTATCAAAGACCAAGTGTCCATAGGTGTGTGGGTTTACTTATGGATCTTCAGTTCTATTCTACTGATCAACCTGTCTGTCTCTGTAAGAATACTATATGGCTTGTATCTCTATTGCCTTGTAATACATCTTGCAGTCTGGGTTGCTGATTCCCTCACAAAATCTTTTACTGTTAAGAATTGTTTTGTCTATCCTGTTTTCTTCATTTTTCCATGTGAAGCTGAGAATTGGTCTTTCCTCTTGGAGAAGGGGGAGGAGGAAAGGGAGAGTCAGAGGAACAGTCAGAGGGTGGACCAGGAGGTGGGTAACTACTGGACTGTAAAGAAAAATTTAATAATAATAATAATAATAATAATAATAATAATAATAATAATAATAATGAGGGAATATGTAATTGGGCATAGAGAGATTTCTTGGTGGTTGGAGTCACTGATTTTTGTACCAGAGGACCCATGCTCAGTTTCCAGCACCCATATGGCTGCTAACAACTGGCTGTAACATCAATTCCAAGGAATCTGAACTCTACAAACCCTACATGCATAAACATGCATGCAAGAAAACATCAATACACATAACAAATAAACAATAAATAAAAATGTCAAAAAATCCCTTGTAATTATTCAGTATAATCTCTGTTCAGTGTTTGATAAGACTAAGCAACATTCTACAGTTTGGCACAAGTTAGAGTTTTGGAAGTTGGTATATGGTCTGAGACATGTATGTGTACTTTGCCATTCAGCTTGGATAATTTCTGAAGAAGCTTTTGTGTACGATGTAATTTTTTATATAATAAGAATATGGTTAAAATATTAACATCTATAAGATTGAAGGATGTGAATATTATATATTGAGTTTATTGCTATAGAAATATGAAAATATTACAAAGTATTTGTAAAATACAGTGGAAAGTAGGCATTGGTATTTTAAACAGATTATATATACTTTTAAGAAAAAGAAATCTAATATACCTATGTTTTTTTACTTTTAATCCTTAATTTACGAACCAGTTAATCCTGTCCTGAAATTGTGCCTATTATCCATTTTAAATATGTTTATCAGTGTGAATTTATTTCTCTGGACAAATAACAGTTAATACTGATCCTCATTTTGTAAACTATATACAAAATGAACAGTTTTAAACTTATTTAAACTTAAATACAATGACAATTTTTGGAGTATTACATGCATATGCTATTTGGGATGCTACTTTAAAGGTTTCCTTCAAAATTCACATAATATTTGTTAAAGTATTTTTAAAATAAAATATAAAACAATTGTGAAATTAAAAATGTTTTTTATTTTGTTTAATATTTATTTTGTTTAAGTGTTTAAATAACTTTAAAAATTAAATTTAGTTTTAAAAATGCATAAAATAGAAGCTGATATCAACGATTAATCACTTTTTAATTGATATAGTATAAATATCCAGTTACTGACAAAAGCAATAAAAGCAAAAGAATTACTTAAAGTCTGTCATCTTTGGCAATATAATATGAGCTACTTTCTTCAGCTCTCTAGGCCATCTTTAAAATTCAGTTCTACTTTTCTGTAAAATAATCCATTTCCTTGCTGATACATTTGCATAATTAATGTCCCACTCCACAATTTCTATGCACTGATTTTCAAAGACTAATTTCAAAGCTTAGCATTTTATTGCTTCCTGTTCAAGTCTTATTCTGTCTGTTTGCAAATAAAATTTGCTTCTGATTAACCCCATTTAAACTCCATATTATAGTAAGTGATAATTTATAAAAGATGAACTACATATATCCTTTTTATTCAGAATATTATATTTTAAGTTTAATAACAAAGTGCATTTAAAGAAGGTCTGAAAATCATGATTCTGGTAACCTTAATCTCAAGATAACTGTTTGAATATAACTCTCTAAATTTGGCACCAAATATACAAATGGAAATTCACTGTATTAACTTATTAGCTCTAATACTGAACATAATATTAACATAAATTTAAGTTATGATGGATGTAGAAGCAATTATTTATGTCTTAGCTAACAGAAATATGCAGATATGTCAGTAATTTTGTTCCTCTTCTGAAACCAGAAACTATAAGGTACATTGCAGAACAGGCTGATATTAACACCTGAGTCATACAGCTGACCCATGTTTTTACTTTTATACCTATGTTTTTAATTTGACTCATCCACTTTCATGAATAGCTAGATCCCACTTGCTCAGTGTCATAGATTTGTGCCATTCCACTCTCCTTGTTCCCTTGCAGCTATGATTGATAACATGATCCAACTTTTGATTTACAACTGAATGACAGAGCATGAGATTTCATGTGGCTTTCATTAGGATACTGGCAAAATTCCTCTGAGTACATTGTTGACATATATGTAATGTATTTTCAATATAACATTTTATTTATTTTTATTGATAAAAAGCTTTTTAATAAGCTTTCTCAAAACAGAGACTTAATCATGATTAGGAATAGCAATCATAATATCTAAATTATATTTCTTCTTTTTTTATTGTATATTTTCTTTATTTACATTTCAAATGTTATCCCCTTTCCCAGTTTCCCCACCAGAAACCCATTATCCCATCCCCTCTCTCCCTGCTTCTATGAAGGTGTTCCCCTACCCACCCATTCCTGCCTCCCTTCTCTGGCATTCCCCTACACCGGGGCATAAAGACTTCACAGGACAAAGGGCCTCTTGATGTCCACCTAGGCCATCCTCTGTTATACATGCAGCTGGAGCCATGAGTCCCACCATGTGTACTCTTTGGTTGGTGGTTTAGTCCCTGGGAACTCTGGTGGGTTTGGTTAGTTGATACTGTTGTTCTTCCTATGGGGCTGAAAACTCCCTCAGTTCTCAGTCTTTTTTCTAACTCCTGCATTGAGGACCCTGTGCTTTATGCTCTGTACAATGGTTTGCTATGAACATCCACCTCTGTGTTTGTCAGGCTCTGGCAGAGCCTCTCAGAAGTCAGCTATATTAGGCTCCTGTCAGCATGCACTTCTTGGCATTCACAATAATTTCTGGGTTTGTTAACTGTATATGGGATAGACCCCCCAGGTGGGGAAATCTCTGGATGGCCTTTCCTTTAGTCTCTGCTCTACAATTTGTCTCCATATTTCCTCCCATGAGTATTTTGTCCCCCCCTTCTAAGAAGAACTGAATCATCCACACTTTGATATTCTTTCTTTTTGAGCATCATGTGGTCCATGAATTGTATCTTGGGTATTCTGAGCTTTTGGGCTAATATCCACTTATCAGTGAGTGCATACCATGTGTGTTCTTTTGTGATTAGGTTAATTCACTTAGGACAATATTTCCTAATTCCATACATTTGCCTAAGAATTTTATGTAGTATGTATTGTTTTTAATAGCTGAATAGTACTCCATTGGATAAATGTACCACATTTTCTGTATCCATTCCCCTGTTGAAGGACATCTTGGTTCTTTCCAGCTTCTGGCTATTATAAATAAGGTTGCTAAAAACATATTGAAGCATGTATATCAATGTTCTTAGCACAAAACTCATGCATATCACATACCACAGAATGTCAAAACAAATCAAAACAAAAACAAAAACAAAACAAAACTGTTATATGAAACTAACATCTCCCAGGTGTATTAGACAAAGAGAACCATTTTTAATAAACTTGAAATAGAGTTAAAAAGAAGACTCGCTACTACCTGGCTAAAGTAAGTAGTTAGTTTTTCAATATTCTTTATCTAACACTGTGGCCCATATAAGTATATTGTCTGTTTAATAACATCTTTTATGTAACTACTAAAAAAAGCCAATGATAAGAAAAGTAATTGTGAGTATTATGGGAGAATGCAGGAAAATTATTTTACATGTTGTCTTCCCTTTGGTGGTATTTTCACAGATTCTGGAAAGTTTGCTATTGAGAAATGTACACTTAGTCTTTACAAGAAAAAAACAATACATAAGCAGGTCAAGTTGAGCTAGTAGATTATTAAGCCCTTGAGAAATGAAGGCAGTGCTTTGTATTCACAAGCAAAGGAGTTTCCTAACAAATAGTATATGAATATAGTTGAGCAAGTGATCTTGTGGTATGGTAGGGCATTGTTTGGGTATATGCTTAGGAGTGGTATGGCTAGGTCTTGGGTAGAAGTATTTTCAAATATCTTATAAACTGCCAAATTGATTTCCAAAGCAGTTGTACAAGTCTGTACTCCCAACAACAATGGAAGACTGTTCCCCTTTCTCCACATCCTCCTCAGCATGTGCTGGCTCTTGAGGTTTTGATCTTGGCTATTCTGAGGTATGTAAGATGGAATCTCAAATTCATTTTAATTTGTGTTTCCTTGATGCCTTATAATGCTAAACATTTCTTTTTTCTCACTCATTAGAGAGTGCTCTATTGAAAATTCTCTGTTTAGCTCTGTACTCCATTTCTTAACTGGGTTATTAATTTGTTTGGGTTTATTTTTTAGTGTCTAATTTATTGAGTTTATTATATATTTTGGATATATATATATATATATATATATATATATAAAATATTATATTTTGGATAACTCCTCTGTCAGATATAGGGTTGAAAAAACTGGAAACAACATAGATATCCCTCAACTGAAGAATGGATAAAGAAAATGTGGTACACAATTGAATACTATTCAGCTGTTACAAACAAAGACATAATGAAATTTGCAGTCAAAAATATGGAACAAGAAAAGATCATGCTGAGTGAGGTAACACAGATTCAGGAAGACACGCAAGGTATGAACTCACTTATATGTAGACATTAGCTGTAAAGAACAGGATAAGAATCCTACAATCTAGAGATCCAGAGAAACTATGTAACAAGGATCCAAGGGAGGAAGCTTGAATTTCACTCAGAAGGAGAAATTAAATACTAATTGAGGCAGGTAGAGGGAGGAAATTGGGTTGGAGAGGAGGTTAGGGTTGGAACAGTGATGAGGATCAGGTGGTGGTGCACAGGGTGGGAGTGGGGAGAAGGTAGGAAGAGAGAACAGAAATTCTTTGACTGGGCATCTCTGTGAGAAGCCAGAGACCTGAGACAGGGAGGCTTGTGGGGAGGCTACGGGGATGACCCTAGCTGAGATATCCTAGCAGGTATGGAAATGGAGACTGAAGTGGCTACTTTCTATAGCCAGGCAGGACTTCCAGTGTTGGGAGGGCCAGGGATACCAAGTCACTCACAAAGCCTTCAACCCAAAATTTGTCTGGTTTACAAAACATGCAGGGATAAAGATAGAGCAGAGATTAAGGCAATGGCCTACCAATGACTGGCCCACCTTGAGGTCCATCCTATGGGACAGAGCTAACTCCTGACACTATTAATAATACTCTGCTATGGTTGCAGACAGGATCCTAGCATAACTGTCCCCTGAGAAGCTTCACAGAAGCTAATTGAAACAGAGGCAGGCATTTACAGCCAAACATTAGGGAGTGTATGCAAGAGGGGTAAGTCTTGTCGAAGGTTGGTGGATACGATTGAGGGATCTAAAGGTGTCAAAAAGATCTTCAGAGTCAACTACCCTGGGCCCATGGGGCACACAGAGACTGAACCACAAACCACACAGCATACAAATACTGCACCTAGGCTCCCTATACACTTGCAACAGATGTAGATTAGTCTTCATGGAGATCACTTAACAATCAGATCATGGGCTATCTCTGACTCTGTTGCCTGCCTTTGGTTTCCATTACCCTTGCTAGACTGCCTTGTAGAGCCACTGTAGGTAAGGATACACACACACACACACACACACACACACACACACATATATATATATATATATATATATGTGTGTG
>JADRCD010078583.1:0-10344 GCA_019843815.1 Montemys delectorum | reverse complement strand
TGATCTTTCCCAGAGGTCATGACTCCATTAGGTCTACATATTGAGACAGTGTGGATAGCGAAACTTGAAATAATATAAACTGCTTTTAAATCCAGTGAACAAAATTCTATGCACCCTCTTTTTTATTTTGAAATTAACAGAGTCACTTTGAGATTCGCATCTAGCCGGTGATTTATTACCTCAGCTCTGCTTTGCCTTTACCTAAAAATTTATTTTACCATTTATTGAATAACTTTATAAATTCTTCAACACTTGAATAAGCAGAAAGCTATAAATTGAAAATGATTGTGTTCCATGTCACAGAGAAAATATAATTCTAGTTCCATGTCCAAAAAATAAAAAATAAAAAAAGGATAACTTTAGTAATCTTTAAAAATAGTTTGGGGTGTACATTCCTAAGTACAAGGCTGACAATGAAGAGCTATCATCACTTATTACTTGAAGGACAAAATCAGATCACATATTTACCAGCAGAGTTTTATATTATACCCTAGCTGAAAGAACAAACTAAAGCAAATTGATATTCTATTCTCAGTTATCTAAATGATGAGAGAAAGTCTTCCAAATTTAGTGTTTTGTCAAAAAACTAGAGCAGAGTCAATTTTATCCAGTACCATGACCTTTGTAATCTGGTCAAAATTAAAACCCCTTCAGGCAGGCATGCCATCAGTGTTTCTGCTGGCCGCATTTTTTGAAATTAGCTATAACCCTTCCTGACACTCACGCTCACCTCAGGCAGCTTGTTTCTGGCAGTGACTACAGGTGTTCAGTGAAGTTTTGCAAAGTTCTCTATGTACTTCTCCTTTATCCCATTACTTCTCTTAGACAATATCATTCTTATAGCAAGACCCTGAACTTCATATGTATGTTAAATAGCTGCACTTCTAATCTGGATTTGTCCCCAAATGTCACTGCGGCCCAATTCTTCAGTTTGTGTTCAGTGCGCACGTGTAGGTCTAGCCCTGCCTCATCTCCATGAAGGTAATCTTAAATGTGCTAGCCTTGTTTCAACTTTTCACTTAACATTTATTCATGCACTTGCTCTACCCAGTAGACGGAAGCACAGGCTCTAATGACGTCATGCTGAAGGCGGACGAACCACAGTTACCAGCTTGCTAGCTGTTTGTAAGAAGCATCGTTAGAGGACATCAATAATCCTACCACTTAGGCAAAATTGATGCTAGCATTACATTTATGCTGTCTTATATTATACCTGATACTTCATTTTATGGATGGATAGTATTCCATTGTTTCAGACATGAAGTCGCAGTGTAGTCATTCATTATATTCACTCTAAAGGTAAATCAATTTTAATTGAAGTTTGTATAAATCATAACAATTCTCAGATAACTGGTGCCAGATATTAGAAAAGCATAAAGGCTGGATTGTTTAGTGTTCAATTTTAGCTCTTGTTCAGTTATATCAAAAATATTTCTTCTTAGTTCTGCATCAGCACACACCTACAACCCTATCACTCCTAAGGCTGAGGCAAGATAATCACAAATTCCCAGCCTGGGTTACACAGCATCACCTTGTCTCAGAAAGGAAAACAAAGAGCTGAAGGCTCAGTCAATCAAACACTTTTCTTATAAGTATGAGGACCCAAGTTCAGATGCTCATGAACGATTAAAAAGCTGGGGCATAGTGGCAACTGTAATCCCACGGATGACCTGAAGGTTGGAGAAGACAGATGCTGGGGAGGTTGCAGGGAAGCTAAGGTGGCCTGTGTGGTTAAAGTTCCAAGCTAACCAGATACTTGGGGTACGATTGGGTCTCACCACCCAAGATTGCCTTCTGACAACCAGTGTGTGAATGCCCTCCCACCCACACAAGCGGACCTACCCAAAAGGAAAAAACCACACATACACCTTGTTTATGTGTTTTTAAAGAAAACAAAAACATTCACAATACATAAGGAAATTCCCAAAGAATAAAATTTCAAGTTAGTGAGAAAAAAATATTGCTGTTCTAACATTCTCGATACACAAGTAAATGTGTCTTCATAAAAATAAATAAATAAACAAACAAACAAATGAATAAATAATAAGAATGTAACTCATTCTTTTAAAAAATAAATCCAAATTCCTGGGAATCCGTGGGCCGCTCAAGGCAGGAAGCAGGTAGGCTAGCAGCAGATGCTGACCTTTCCCTCCTTTCCTCCAAACCCAATCCCACAGGCTCACCCCACTGTGTAGCAGACCCAAACACACAAACCTATGCTCCATCTCCTACAGATAACACAGATTAGCTTCTCCTCCAGTCCGGGGGGGGGGGGCCCAATCTCTCTATCCCAGCCCCCAACTCCAAGAGGCACTTCCTGAGACCCCGCAGGCCACGCCCACCAGGGAAAGCACGTAGCTCAGCTGCAGATCATCACCTATGCCTCTTCTCTAAATTCAATTCCCCAGTCTCATCTCGGCGTCTGTAACAGATTCCCTGTTTTGTCATTTTTTTTCCCCCCGCTCTCTGTGGCCATCCCAAAAGACTAAGCAGATTATTAGAAAAACACTTTGCTTTCTTCCCTCTATTGAGACCCCTCAGCTATGCCCCCACCCCCACCCCTAAAGCTTCACATTTTTAATAACCGAATGTGATAATTAGCTCACAAAAGTTCACTTATTAAACTTATATTACTTGCTCAGAATGTCCAATACATAATTAAAACTAGAAATTCCATGAACTAGAAAACAATAAAATTAAATTAGAAATGTTTTAAAATAAAACTTCCGTTTCCACTCCAAGTACAGTTAAATTTCAAACCTAACTAAAAATCGATCTTTGGGAAGCCCATATCAAGTCTGGTGTTTCTTAGGTTAAATTATGTCACCAGAAACATGCGATATTATAGCATGTGATACTAGTAATCAATCCTAAGTCATGACATTTAAGGTTATAAAACTAATAAAAGAATTAACTAGGCCAACATTATTCTCATATTTTTGAGCATTTTAAATGTCTGTGATTTCCGAAGTTTCATGAGAATGTTCAAAAATAAAAGTGCGTAGATCACAATTTTTTTTTCTGTTTTCCAGTCCTCTTCAAAATCAACACTCCAACTGAGGCCATTCACTTACACTTCATAAATATGATATGGAAGGAGGTTTGTTTCCTTTCTGACATATGAATAACATGAAATTCATATATCCATATTAGTTGTATAATATATTTGAACAGTGTTCAATTGCTTTAATTTTCTCATTTTTATTGGTCCATTTCAAATTGCATACATACATGTATTTCTATCATATTCAAATCTTTTATAAAACCCAACAGGGCCCCTGGTGATTCCTACCAATTATTGGGTGTGCAAACCTTGTACGAGAGCATGATGAACCTACCAAGGGCCACACCCTTAAAGAAAACTGCCCTTCCCTCCTCAAGCAGATGTCAGCAGTCCATCGCTCCTGAGCTAAGGGTGGGACCATGGGCATGTCCCTACTCATCACTGAGATTTTATCTTGCTTTTGTCTGTAAAGGTATGTGGTTTTCTGCATGCTATCTACACGGCTGAGAATTCATATATGCAACTGTCCCGCTCTGCCTTTAAAACGCTTTTCCTTGGTACTCGTCCACAGCCTCTAGTTCTTAAACTCCTTCCATCACTTTCTGCAATTATCCTTGAGCCTTAGGAGAAGGAGGTGCAATATAGGTGTGTCATTTAGGCTAGGAATTTTGTAGTCTCCTAATCTCCCTATATCTTGACCAACTGTAGATCATTTTGTTATCATACTATGTTGCACAATGAAAGTTCTCTGATAAGGGTATAAATCACTAGGAGTTGCATAATAATATGTCCATTCTGCAGAATAAAAACATAGTTTTTCCTGTAGGGCTTATGGCCTGTCTAGTCACAGGTTTTTGGTCCCAGTATCAGTCTAAGTTATGAATTTCAACTTGTAGAGGAGGCCTAAAATCTGTACAGAACGGGGTTAGTTACTGCCATGACATTCATTCCATTATTGTACCAGTGGGTATGTTTTTCCAGATTAATTGTTCTTATAGCATGCAGGGGTTGCAGATAAGTAAGTCTGATGGTTACCTTTCTCCTCTAGTATGGTTTATCTTCAAGTACCATGAAAACTATCAGAAAAAGAAGCCTCTTGAGTGAGCATCAGCATGATTTCTGTGATGTATGACTCAAGTATGTGTTGTCTTCAGCAACAGGATATTACTATCAAGAATCAATTGCTTTAAATTAACTCCCTCATTTCCAAAAATAAATATTTTAATGTACATAACATAGGTCCTTCCTTTCTACCTCTCAAATGTGATTGTAATCTTATGATCATGCTACATGATTGCTTGCCTGTATTTAGCTCATTAAATCTTTGTGATTCTAGACTTATTGTTTTTCCTGATGTGGTGTTGTGTCAATGACTGGCATTCTCTTGATACCTGAGCTTGTATATTAATACTTCACTGACTGTTCTCAGATAAAGTGTACAGTTTTGCAGTTTTTGAAGGGATTTATCTACCAATTAGAATTCTCTGTAGGAAGAAAATTAAGTTCACTATATACAGCCGATCGCTCTTTTCCCCAGAGCGTATTTCTGACAGCAATACAATTGGTTCCCATTATATTATCCCATTGCTGGACTTACACATGACATGACTTTTCTTTTCTTTTCTGAACTAATCCATTCCCAAAAAGTTCCTCAAATTTCTAAACATTTATGTCTCAAGCTTTATTCTGATATTGTGAATATCTTCTGTCTTCCTTCCATATATTGTTCTATGGTTGTCTTTCATAAACATAAGTCTTTTTTAGAAAGTTAATGTTGTCTTTTTTCCATGAGAGGGTGGGGGCATGACTGAAATCAGGTTGTCTGAGGGGAATGAAGCCTTGGCTTCATTTTAGAAGTGTGACATTTGTAGGAAAAAGCCTACATATTACAGCTTGGAATCTCCCCTTCTTGTTACATCATCAGAGCAGATGAATCCCAATGTGTAAACATTTTTGTCATTAACTTGAAAGGAAGTAAAAATCAATCAGTCTAGACTGAATTATCTTTTTATAGGAGTTAACAGTAAAGAGTAGATGACTATAGACAATCCTGACATGTTACCAGGTTGTAATAGGAAGGAGTAGAAACATGAAAGAAAAGTTGCTTGATCTTAAGTCTGTAGTCTTAGTATTACTACAAGATGTTTCAGACTTTTTCTTAAATTTCATACTTTTTTTTTCCTTATGGAGATGCTCTCCTTTATTTTCAGTTTTTCTAAACTATGATAGCTCTAAAATAAATAATTTACTGGCACATGCTTCCTTTAAAGGGAGATGTTTTCTTCAATGTTTTAATACCGAACAATGTAATCTTTATATTCCTCTTTTTTTTTTTACATGTCTGTTTACTGACATACAAGTGAGTTCTATGATAAAAGGTCTACAGATGGCTACAGCAGTAAGGGAATGGAAAGTGGAGACCAAGGCCGGTGCCCTCAACCCCTACTCTTGCTCTCTGTCACCTGACTCCATGCCAGAGCAGAAAGTTCTACTGGCAACATTTTCTCCAGGAACTAAAAGAGCAAAATACATAGAGTTCATACTGTCTTCTTGTGATAAACTCAGGGGGGTTCTGATCCTGTGTCCTCTTTCAACCACTAGCTTTGGTAGGGACACACAAAGGACCACTGAGCTCTTCTCCTTGCATTATGGGCATTAATTTTCCCCGCCGTGCCAGCCCACCATCGCCTCATTGTGGGAGAGAATGAGTATAACATATATTGCTAGCCTAACGGATGGGATGGAGGTCCAGGGATCTAGGACCGCACAGGTGCTTCAACATGGTGTTAGAGAAACCAGAGGCAGGTGCCAGCTCATCAGCACAATGACCACATCTCTCCTCTTGACGAAACCTCAGGCCTGGACAGCACTCAAGGCCAAGTTTACCAGAGCTCTGAGTCCTCAACCCAATCCTCCTGGACTACATTCTCATACAGACAGAAAAGGTGTCATGGTACAGATGGGCCTCCCCTGTTGTCTGGGGATTATGTCTCACAGCAACGAGAACCCTGTGGGCGGTCACCTGCTGGATACTCTTGCCAAATGTGATGAGCAGGAGAATGGCTCCAATGCAACACTTGAAAGTGGTTTCCATAGCGCCTGGGGTAGAGGCACCTCTGGAATCTTTGGTAATGGGCACCAGGTGGTAGAGTTCCACCAATAATTGCAAGTAGTAGATGGAAGCTTCTGCCTTGCTGGCAGTTAGGTACATCAGAGGATAGTTAGCTTTAATCTTGCCAGTAAGGTTGCATTTTCTAACAACACCTTCTTAGCAAGGAAGACATTTCTGCAGAATTCTCAATGATTAGGTCACCACTGGGAACCACGATACCGTTGCTTGTCTCAAAAATCTCATCAAACCCGTGGACTTCATGGCTCTCAATTGTGCTGATGATCTTGTGGTTCATGCCTTTTTTTCCCAGCACCTTCCTAACTTCATGCATGTTGGTCATGTTGAAAAGGAAAGGCTAGATCCAGCTATACCACTCCTGGGCATATATTCAAAAGATGCCACACAATGCCACAGGGGCATGTGTTCCACTATGTTCATAGTGGCCTTGCTTGTGATAGCTAGAAGCTGGAAACAACTCAGATGTCCCACAACAGAAGAATGGATACAGAAACTGTGGTTCATTTACACAATGGAATACTACTCAGCTATTAAGAATGAGGACATCCTGAGTTTTGCAGGCAAAAGGATGGAACTAGAAAATATCATCCTGAGTGAGTTAACTAAGACCCAAAAGGTATGGTATATACTCACTAATAAATACAGAATATCCAGCATACAATCCACAGAACTCAAAAAGGTTAACAAGCTGAAGGGCCCAAGTGAGGACAACTCAATCCTACTTGGGTGGGAGAAGAAAGCAATCACAGGAGGGTGGAGAAAGGGAGGGACTTGGATGAGAAAGGGGACAGGCAGGGTAAGAGAGGAACATGATCAGGTATTGGGTAGGGGGAACAGGACTGAAGCCCTGAGGACCAGCAGAAAGAATGGAAACAGGCAACCTCAGGAGGTAGGAGATAGGTTCTGGGGACCCTCCAGAATGTTTTAAATCATTATTTCGAGCAAAATCAGTTTTGAAATGTATTAAACCCTTCTTTGTCTTAAGAAATTGTATATAATGAGGTTTTGCACTTAGTGTACTGTGGGACTGCTACCATGGGTCTCATTGCATCTACTCATCACACTATGTCAGCTGAAGATATCACTGATAGAAACTTCGACAAGGATAGATGACTGCCCATCATTGCTTCATTAGGGTATAGAATAGACACTTATACTCATTCAAGTCTCTATAACTCAGGGTTGTTCAGTAAGGAATTAATACTTCCTACTATAGATTTCTGATTCATAAAATAAAAATCAATGCAACCACATCATAATATGACAAGCATGCAGGGAAGAGATGTAGAAAAACTGCATTTACCATGTATAAGAACTGAAAAAAGCTGTGGTCTCATTTGCACTCAGACACTGCTGCACACATGTAGATGTGTGCATGTGCTTGTGCGTACACGGTCTAATTGCTTTACTTTTAGGTCCTAAGTTGGATTCTGACCCATTACAATAGCTGAGTTGGGTATTAGTATAAAGGCTAATTATCATGGAATATTACCAAGGCTGCATTTAACCAGATCCTCCTACCACCACCATCACCATTTTTTTTAGCTCTCCTAGCTCCACACCACTTAGCTAGTCAGTTACGTCACCAAATATATTAATACCTATTTACAACATAATGAATCCCAGGCTTTCACAGTCTGATCTACCACAGGTAGTGGTTCTAAAATATAAAGCGTTAAAATCATTAGCTTTTCCTTTTGCCATTACAATGCCATTATCAAGATGCCTTTTTGGAATGAGAAGTTATTAAAAGCAGAGAAACTAGAAGCTATGCAATTCTATCTTAAGATGGTACAGTCCATTTGTTTAATAATAAAGAGACACGGTCTCTCAGAAGCCAGTGTTTATAAAGTTTGTATTCTAATCATATTAGCAAATTCATTGAGCCTCAGAAACAATGATAAAAGGACAGGGTGAGAGGATTTAAAGGAAGAAATAGAAGTCACAGAACACATATTTGTCCACTATGCATTACGATGGCATATCTGTAGTTGTGCTGCTTGTGTTTGTAGAAATGCTACATAAAACTGGACTGTGATAGCAGCTGAGAAGAGTAATAGAGAACTTGAGTATAAGTCCGTAAGTGCTGTCCTTTACCTTAATTCAGCTAGCTGTGTATAGATATCAGTGTCCACGATCAACAAGATGAATTACTTTTATAAAACGTCTCAAAAGAAAACTATAGGATGTCCAAGAAAAGACTTTTAAAAGCATATACAGTTGTTATCTCTTGTTAAATGTGAAATAACAAAACTATGGGCCATTTACCATGTCAGCTTTCCAGACAGCTACTGTCCTAACAATTTTATAGCATTAAATATGATTCTCATCTCAACCCAAGTAAAGCTTTGGCTTCTGAAATGAAAGAAAACACTCAAATGTTAGGAACTTCTATTTACCATCACAGTATGGTCAGCCTTACCATCCTTCTTTTCCCCTAGCAGATGGGATAATTCAACTGTGCAGGGCTATACTGGCAATGCTTATCTTCAGCATGTGAATATTGCAGGTGATGAATGTTTCATCTACACTGCACACATATAACCAAAATCAATGGTCTCAAGCTTTTTCTTTCTAATATACAAGAAACAAAACACAAAATTATGCTCTCATCCCATTTAAGAACTTAAGAAAAATAATTAAGGCAGTGAATAGACATATAAGATCTCAGACTGAAAAGAATTTTCTGTAATCATTTCTGAACGTCCATCGTTTGTTTAACTAAAATAACATATCCTAAGAGATATTAATGTAGTTGATTTCTCTAAATTCTCTTTAAGGTAATCAGAGATCCCCATCATGTAAAACAATTGTCTAGCAGATGTGCTTTGGACTGCTTATGCTTAGGGGCATATGCTGTACTTTAGAACATATGAAGTCAAGTGTAAAATTTTCCTTTAGCTTGTGCTTAAAAAAATCAATAGTCATCGAAGTGAACATGAAGATTAATGACTTTAGGGAATTTTGGAAATAGAAAAATATAGATCTATTCTATCTATATCATGCTTTTAAAAACAACAGAAGTATTGGCCTTATAATATGAAAGCACAACTCAGTATAGAGCAGGATCCTTCTACTTCCTTGACACTAGGAGTTCTCACCTTACCTGAAAGCAGGGACAACCAACCCCTGACCTTTACTGCCCTTCAGAATGTCATGCTTTCCTACAGTGTTCTATCTCTCAGGCCACCTAGGAGATTTTTCTACCTTGTAACAAAGGAGGCTTCAAGGCAATGGGAGTTTAAATGACCCTAGTGTAAATTTAGCCCAGAGTTTTTGAAAAAGGTCCCAGGATAATTCTTGTCCAATATTCTAGCCAGAATCCCCCTCACTCAATCTATGGAAGGAGATATTCTCTGTGCCTCTGTGGGGGTGGTGGGGGAGAATACTAGAAAACCAGGCTTTGGTATCCATAGTGACAATTTAATAATTACCAACTCTCAGTCTTTTTCCTCCTCCAAGTTCTTCCTTTCATTTCCTACTTCCTATTTCCTAAGAAAGCCAGGACCCTGCCTCAGAATCCTTTCAAGAAAACCTAATATTTTTTTAAAGTATTTTACTTGAAATAAAATTACATCATTTCCTTCCTCCCTTTACTCACCAGCTTCTCCCAGTTACTGCACCTCAAACCCCTCCCAACCCCACTCAAATTGATAGCCACTTTCTTGATGCCCAGAATTCATGATTCTGAAAAACCCTACTTAAAACACCAAGGGAGAAAATAGTCCTATCCAGCTGCAACACCTATGGACCATGACAATTGCCAGAATGTTAAGATATAAATAAGGTGAAAGAAATGTCACTCCTCACATAGTGGCAACCAAAAACTGTTTATTTGAACATAAAACCCATTAAACAGGAGGGAAATCATGCCTGGTATTGGAAGCTTAGCCAAAATCCTTGCACTAGTGATCTCATGGACCTGAGAAAATCATCTACTGCCACCACTTTGTTAGACCAGCATAATCCCTGACTAAGTTCCAAATACCTTATACTACAGATGAGTGTAGCTATTGCCTCCCATGAAAGAAGCTACTCTTTATAGCAGAAGGAGGCCATCACAGAAAACCACAACTGGAAACAACACAGATCAATGGATCATGGAGAACATGTTTGTGATGGTTAAATCCGCATCACAGCTTTTGTGTCTGTGGCTAGGGGAACACTGCAGAAGATAAGGCAGAATTTTTATTTTTCTTTGATTTTTTTT
>JADRCD010078582.1:0-16025 GCA_019843815.1 Montemys delectorum | reverse complement strand
GAAATGGATGGATCTGGAGAGTATCATCCTGAGTGAGGTAACCCAATTACAAAAGAACACACATGGTATGCACTCTCTGATAAGTGGTTATTAGCCCAGAAGTTTGGAATACAGGAAGAACGACACACAAACCACAAGAAACCTAAGAAGAAGGAAGACCAAAAGGTGGACATTTCATTCCTTCTTAAAAAGGGGAATCAAATACCCATAGAAGGAGCGGCAGAGATTAACTATGGAGCAGAGACAGAAGGAAGGACAAGCATATAGCTATCTCCTGAGAGGCTCTGACAATACCTGACTAATACAGATGTAGAGGCTCACAGCCATTCATTGAACTGAGTACACGGTCCCCAATGAAGGAGTTAGAGAAAGGTTCTATGGAGCTGAAGGGTTTGCAGCCCCTTAGGATGAAAAACAATTACTAACTGGTACCCTCAGAGCTCCCAGGGACCCAACCACCAATCAAGGACTATACAGGGTGGGACTGAATGTTCTGGCAGCATGTGTATAGTAGAGGATTGCAAATTCGATCATCAATAGGAGGAAAGGACATCGGCCTTGTGAAGGTTCTGTGCCCCAGTGTAGGGGAATGCCAGGGCCAATAAGTGGGAGAGGGTGGGGTGGCAGGCATGGGGAGAGGGGAGGCAAAAGGGGTTTGTTCTTGTTGTTTTTGTTTGTTTGTTTGTTTTTTGGAGGGAAACCTGGGAAAGGAAAAATTTACATGTAAATAAAGAAAATATCTAATAAAAAAATAAAGAAAATATCTAATAAAAAATTTTAAAAATTTATAAAATATTATAACAATAAAAATGAGTATTATAAAAGTTGTTTGATATAAAACAATCAATTTAACAGTGTTATGTAGATGCTTATCTACAGCAATACTGAAAATACATATGTTTTTCTCTGTATAAATTACAAATAACTCCAAACATATTAACCATATATTTCAAAATAATACATCACTACTAGTATTTTCTTAAATGAACATAAATATATAAAGTCTTAAAAAAAAGAGTATGCTCTGCTTTGGCATAGCACCCTAATTAGCTTTCAAGGACCCATGTTGAGAAGTTTACAATTACTTGTAACTCTACCTCTAGGAAAATCTGGTGTCTGGCCTCAGCAGACAACTGCACTCCCCTATTTGCTTGTGTGCATACAAAACACTCACATACCAAAATAAGCATAAATAAATAAAAGCAATCTTTAAAATTTTTCCTGTTGGTAATCAAATGGATATTAAAAGTAGTTACAAAATGAACAGAGAGAAAAGACAACCAAATTTGATGCATAAATGATTAACCTAGAGACACTAGGTCCTGCAATGAATTGCTCTTGTATGAAACACACACACACACACACACACACACACACACACACACACACACACAAATATGCGCGTGAGCACACACACACACCAAAGTTAATCATGGAAATGTTGACATTATTAAATACACAGGGGCCAAGGGGGAGCTGGGGACTGATCAGCTCATGTACTACTAAACATCAGAATAACATTGGGCACATAAAAGATTCAGAAAGGCGACAAATCTCCACTCTGGAATGAGCAGTCAATAATATGACAACCATAAAGGGCCCATTTGGAATTCAGAGATCAAAAAAAAAAAAAAAATAGTTGTAGTCTTTGCAGTCCCATTAGGAATCAGTCTGCAACTGCTTCCATCTTTATGACAACATTGAACGGTGCACTTTAGATCTCCCCAACAGAAAGCGTAATGAGCCTCCGCAGTGCCACACTGCCTGCCAAGGAAACAATCCATCCTCTAGAAGCACCGGTGACAATATTCCTCAATGCTCAGTGAAAAAAACACAAAAGTGCTTGAGTGTTGTCATTCAAAAGCACACTACCATCACCCCCTCCTCCCACCTCACCTTACAATCCTCACTGGTAATCCCCAGGAAGCTAAAGAGGGAAAGGCTGAAGCACACAAAGGAATCCTCAGCTCCAAATTCAGAAAAAAGAAAAAAAAATTAAAATGAAAAGACGGTAAGTCAATACATCCATGACTACCTGACAAAAATGACCTTGTGAAGTATCAAACAATGCTTGCTATGGCCCAGCAGGAGAGCTGGAGAATTCAGAGAGGGACACCCAGGGCTCTGTTTCCCAATCTGTCCTTACAATGATTACCACCATTGCGTGTATGGCTCATCTCTGAGCCACTGAGTAAATAAATCCGATAATTACAGAAATACTGATAAGAGCAGGGCTTTTATTTCTGTCTTTTTTCACCTTATTTATCTCTTTCATTAACTATTTTTTTCTTATGTTTCAGAACATTCATTGAGGGTGATGCATATCACAGCATATATGCACAGAGGTCAGAGTATGATCTGTGGGAGTCAGTTCTCTCCCTCTGTTAAGTAGGCTCACTAAGGTACCTTGGTAACTTGTCTTTATTCTTTTTATAATAAACATCAATGTTAATTTTACCTTTAGATCATAAAAATTTTAAATTTTTCCCAGGAACATTTCTGGGTCAGTATTTATGTCCCTGAAAAGGTGGGTTCCTCGTGGAGGTAAATTTGTGAGGCATTTCTTTTAAATTAGTGGTTGGTGAGAGGGCACAGGCTTTTGTGAGCAGAGCCTCCTCTGGGCAGATAGCACTGTGTGTATAGTTAGCAAAACAAAACAAACTGACTGAATAAGCCAGAAAGAGCAAGGCAGTAGGCAGCACTCCACCATGGCCTCTGCTTCTGTTCCCCTGTCAATTTTCCTGCCTTGGGTTTCTGCCCGGACTTCCTTCAATGTTGGACTAAGGTGTAGGAATGGAAGTGAAATAAATGTTTTTCTTCCCAAACTGCTCATGTTCATGGTGTTTTATTATAGCAATAGAAATGTTAACTAGGACAGATACGCACATTTTAAAAGATTTATTTTATTTTCAATTATATATGTGTATGTGTCTTTGTGTGGCTATGCACATGGATGAATAAAATTCCCTAAAAAGTCCAGAAGAGGGCAGCAGATCTTGAGTTGGAGTTAACAGGTGTTGTAAGCTGCCTATTGTGGGTAACTGGAAACCAAATGCAGGAATCCCATAGGGCCCTTGTTCTGTCCTAGCAGTTGGTATGTCGCTCTACCTGGTGGCTTATACAATTTTAATAATGTAGGCGAGTGAGAACATGGGAATATAAAAAGTGTTTTGAACCTAGCAGACTCATGATGACTGATAAAAAGAAACTCCAGGTAAAATGTGTGTGTGTGTGTGTGTGCGGAGGGGGAGGGGGAGGGGGGAGGGGGAGGGGGAGAGAGAGAGAGAGAGAGAGAGAGAGAGGGAGAGAGGTGGGGGTGGGGGTGGGGGTCGGGGACCAGTCAATAGAATGAGAACACTTAGGGACAAAACACTGCATTGTCTCTATCTCTGAACTTTATCAAAACCATGCATGTGATTTTTACTGTGGGCTAACATGGAATTGCAGTCACATCATTGTTTCTTTTACTGTACCAAGCTCATCATACCCTTCTCAAGTGGTAGTAGAAAACATCAGCCTTTGTAAGCTACCATCAGGTAGATTACACAGAGTTTAGGTTGATAGCTTTCATTCTTTACATATACCAGCTATACATCAGAATCTTGACTTCAGAACTTTATATACCCTTAAATGGTCAAAGTTAGTCCTAATAGCTAATACTTTTAAAGGACACTAATGCATTCTATGAGAATTAGAGAACCAATATACTGTAAAAAAAATAGTATTCTTGTTAACTTAATGAAAATATATTGAATGCTTATATGCAAAATATCATTCTAGCTGCTAAACATCACATAGCAAATAAAACAAAATCTTTGCCTTCATTGCCTTTGTGTTATGGTAATATAGATAAATAATAGAAAAATAAACAAAAACATGGGTACAATTTAAGTAATAGCAAACAAAATGCAAGAAAGAGAAAGATAAAAAGAGATAGATGCAGTGGTTTAAAATGGGGGCACCATTTGAACAATTGTCAGGGGAAATTAGTGTTCTGATGTGCCTTCTGTAAGAGCTTTCTGGACAGAAAAATCAAGTATAATTTCAAGCATATAGCCTTAAACTAGAGAATAGACAGGAATAGAGCCTGTGGAGATTTGTAGGCCCTTGGTAAGCACTTGGATTTTTCTATATGAAAAATGTTATAATATATTGTATGGACATTAAACAATAAACTGTCTAGGATAGAATCCAAGAGCCCAATAGGAGGCTATGCAGTAATTTAAGTGAAAGATATTGGAAACTTAGGTCATAGTGGTTACAGTGAAGGTGATAAGAAATAACTTAGTTCTGCACTGATTTTGAAGCAAAAGCAAATATCTCTTTAGACTTGTGGCAAAAGGTAAGGCTATCACTCAAGGTGATTTCAAAGTTTTGAAAGATCAGACTTCCTTAGTACAGAGTATCTCGTAATATCAAGTCAGAATACACGTAGAAAAAGTAGATAAAACTGAAAGGAGAAATAGACTGGATCACATTACAGACAGAAATATATACTCTCCTAATAATAACTGATAGAATTAATGCAGTATAAAATTAACAAGCACATACTAAGCAGTGTTTCTAACCAACTTAGCAAAATTAATATTAATTGAACTTATAGCAAACAACTATAGAATACCAATTTTTTCTATAATTACATATGGGATATTCCCCAGGATAGACCATCTGTTGCACCATAAAAATAATTCTCAAACTACTTAAATCTTTCAAGATATTTTGTTCATCCTCAATGAAATTAAATTAAGATAAACCATGAAAATGCATCTAGAAATGTCCTCAATTTGGCAATGTTGATGTAAAACACAGTTCTCATTCCAAGAAAAGTAAGAGAATTTATTATAGGCCAAGCATGCGTAGCTATAACCTGGAATACAAAATCAGGTTGCTCAAATTGTTAAGTTAAATTGTTTCAATATTTTATGATGTTTAATAGTCATTAAACAAAAGAAAATAACGATTAAGATTCTTTATCATTTGTATTTAAGGGAAAATATCAGGAGCCATTAGAGATCTACCTGTGATGGGTCCACCTTGGATTAAAATCCATGATGGATTTTCAACTGAAGCAAGGACCAGGAGAATTTCATTTTAGGAAAGATTCCTCCTATTAATATGCATTTCCTGTTATTACTAAATATACATATATATATACATATATATGTATATATAAGTTACTAAATATAGGACCATCCTTTTGAGCAGATCTCTGCAGAACAGTGAAGATGTATTGTCTGATAGTGATACTAATATAGACAAATAGGTGATTTCATAATTCTTAATGATGATCCTATAAGAACTCCTAAAATTATAGTTATTATTAAGCTCTTTTCTGATAGTCAAAACTACAATGAGAACTCTGCCAGTCTTCAAGTGTCATGAGTTAATTGCTTCTGAGATAGCAAACAAGCATCTACTATGCAGAGCACATTCCAAGAGGTTGTAAAACCATTAATGAAAGGTCATAAAAAGGGAACTATTGATTTACTATAAGTGCAAGGACAGACAATAAAATATTGACAAAACTTCATTGACACTAAGTCACAAAAAGTCATGGTTTTTAACTCTCCATTAACTTGTAGATCTGTGATGGATGATGAATCTTTAGCCAGATAATTACTCCTAATGGATATGCATGTAATCATTTCTGTGTTGTAAACTTCTTGTTGAATTAAAGATTTGAATTTATGTTGAACTTTTTACCACGTGATAATGTATTCTGAAAGAGGTATAAATGCTGAGGACAAAGAGAAGAGCAAGGCCTTATCCTCTTTTTTCTTTGACAATCCTTATCCCCCCCTTTCTTAGAGAACTTTCATAGGAAACTTTTTAGAAGAACTTAGAAATAAATACTAAAATCACTTTCAAAGTGTTGTTTTTTTCTTCTTGCAACTTCAACTAGAAGGCTGGGAGTTAAAACTGCACAGTTCCTTGGAGAAAGACCAGTGGCTATGGTTACTCAATCCCCTGATTTTAAGATGAGGTGCTGAACAGTTTCTCACCTCAGAGGAACTCAGAAGGCAGGTCAGCTACTGAAGCAAAGTGACTTAACCTTGAAATAGGTAAACATTTTATTATTATACAGCAACCCTAAATATCTTACCCCTAATACTGTCTCAAGAAGAACCAAGAACAAGAAAGAAGTTCTTGGGCTGGCTCCCAGAAAGAACATTAGGAAGGCTGGGCACAAAGAAGTGATGAGAACTCTATTATAAAGGTTCCATGCTGTCTGATGACATCCTTAGCTTTTTGATTAGGTTTCACATGATAATCATGTTGGAAGTTAATTTGTAAGTATTCAATACTTGTGATATTTATAAAATTCACAATAACTGGAGTAGAAGAGTATGTTCTTAATGTAAAAAATGACACACTGAAAATTGTATAACTAATATATTGAATGGAGAATTTCAAAATGCTTTTCCTTGATACTGGAAAAAATATACTTGTATTCAACATTATACTGTAATGTATTCTGTATAATATATAGTCAATCTCTTTCAATACTCTTTCACTCACAAAAATACATGCATATGCATGTTATAATTAGAGGCTGTACGTTAAAACAATTATCTAAAACATTTTATTAGTTTGCTAGCAATCAATTAAAAAGAAAAATAAAATGAATCCTTCATAGAAAAATATTGTTAGAACATCATTTGTGAAAGTATCTAACAAGATAAAACACATAGGTAGTTTTGACAAAAATAAAAGCCTTATATACTTAATACAATGATACTTCTCTGACTAAAATTTTAAAATAAGGATCTGTAGATATTGTGCTCATAGAATGGAAGGTCCAGTATTGTCCAGTTGTCAGCTTAACACAGATTTATTGTACTTTAAAAAAATAATCTCAGAAACAACTTAGAAGAGAAAGTTGTTTTTGATTTCAATGTACCATTGCAACTTATAGTCCATCACTGAGAAGAACTCAAAACCAACTAGTCACATCACATTCCCAGTGAGTTGGGCCTTCCCACTTAGATTAACTTAATTATGACCATCTACTCAATACATACCCACATGCCAAATCAGGGCAATCCTTCTTGCAATTCTTCCCAGCTTACTCCAGGATGTGTCACACTGACAATTAAAGCTAAGCATCACTGTCAGCCTGAGAACATCGCATCCTTAAGGATAGGTTCCTCAAGAGCATCCTGCCTAATTCATCTGCAGTCAAGCATAAATGATTTTTGTTTGTTTAGACTTGAGTCAAGCTCCAGTACATTTTAACCTGAGTGGAAAATATACAGATAGACAAATTTTATCTGGAAGTTGAGACTGCTTTAATTCACATACTTGCTTAATCCCTCAATAGTTCCATTCAGTAACTCTCTCAACTTAGTAACTAGATTGGGTGGTCAGGATTTAAGAGGAATTAAGTGCAAGGACTATTCTTTTTTTGTTCGATGAATTCTCAGGGATGGAACTCTGAATTGCCTAGGAAAGAACTATTTTTGTTTCTTAAACTCAAATATCTGAGTTCTTGTTTACAATCTATGCTGAATCCATTTACTTCTCCTTCAGTTTTCATTTCTTATTCCAGTGAACAAGGGGAAATTGCCTAAATCAGAATAGTTTATCTCTAGTTTATAATACCAGCTGAAATCCAGGCCCTTCTGCAGGAAGTAAACAAATTTCAAAGTTCTGAAAGCTGGCTCATTACTACCATGGATGCTTGTAAATGAACAAAAAGACTGATAATTTAATGCCTACTTGCCATGTGTAGGGGAAAAAATTCTAAAACTCTAGACATTTTGGCAAATTCTCTTCTCAGAAGAGAACATGAAGGTAGTAGAAAATAAATGTTCCAGATGTGTGTTTATCATTTGGTCTATTTACTTTTGCCTTTTGAGTCAGGGTGAATGACAGTTGGGCTCACAGGATAGGAGAGTCTATAAGCCTAGTCTTTTTCTTGAACTTTACTATTGATCTTGGAATGACACGTAGAACATGTTTATTTGTAATCAACTGGCTTCTTTCATAAAAGATGAATTTTAGAATAGAATAAGAATTTATTCCTCCAATTCTCTTGACTTCATATGATAATCCATTTAGTAAATATGAATTCATATTACTTTAATGTAGAAGAAGAAATCAATAAAACTCTAAATTGCTCTTCTCAGTCTCATTTTTCAAGTATGTCTCTTGGTTTTGTTGGAAAGTAATGGCTTTTGCATTGGCAATGTGCAAGGAAACCATTACTTTATGATTGGTTGAACAAGTTAATGAGATGACACATGCAGGAACCAATCATTTGTGAAGGATTACCTCTTCTCAGTAATAAGCGGTTTACTTTTGATGTTTGGTTAATTTTTCCTGCTATGATTGAAAGTGTCTCTATTACAACCCAACTGGAGGATGCTATATGTTACTATCAAATATTCATAGTACTGGTTTTGAAATTGAGGTTGGTTACCATATCATCTTAAAAAGTATTGTCATGGCAATTGTTGCAGTCTCATTTTGTACCCTAACTGGGAGAATGGTGAGGTTGGGATCCCTGAGGAGTTTCAGATTGTTGGTTAATCTATAGCCTGAAGGAAAAAACTCATAAACATGTCAGAGTCATTGAACTAGAGTCATTTAGTACTAAAACAAAAGATAGAATAGTTAACCAAACTAAATCTTGTTCCTATCTTTAACAATGAAGAATTATAGCATAAATGTTTTCCCCAAAGTCATACTCAATGTGCACCTAAACTCAGTAACTAATTTCTTTCTGCCACACCTTTTATAACTTTTATAAAAATTAAAAGGAATCCTATATCTCACAGTGGGTTAACATCCAAAATTCACAAGGAACTCAAGAAGTTAAACACCAACAACCCAAATAACCCAATTAAAAAATGGGGTATACAACTAAAAAAGGAATTCACAACAAAGGAAGCTCAAATGGCTGAGAAGGACTTAAAGAAATGTTCAACATCCTTAGTCATTAGGGAAATGAAAATAAAAAACAACTCTGAGGTTCCATCTACACCCATCAGATTGGCTAAGATCAAAAACTCAAGAGATAGCACATGCTGGTGAGGCTATGAAGCAAGGGGAACACTTCATTACTGCTAGCAGAAAGTGCAAACTTGTACAACCACTTTGGAAATCAATTTTGCAGTTTCTCAGAAAACTAGAGATAGTTCTATCTCAAGACCCAGCTATACTACTCTTTGGCATGTACCCAAAAGATGCTCCAAAAATCCCACAAAGTCACTTGCTAAACTATGTTCATAGCAGCTTTATTTGTAATAACAAGAATCTGGAAAACACCTAGATGTCCCTCAGCTGAAGAACTGATAAAGAAAATGTGGTATATTTACACAATGGAATACTATTCAGTTATTAAAAATCAAGACTTCATGAATTTTGCGGGCAAATAGATGGAACTTGAGAATATCATCTGAGTGAGGTAACCCAGTACCAAAAAGATATGCATGGTATGTACTGACTTATAAGTTGGTATTAGCCATAAAATACAGGTACTATGTTACACTCCACAGACACAAAGAAGCAATCAAGAAGGAAGGCCCAAGCGTGGAAGCTTGAATCTTACTTAGAAGGGAGGATAACATAGTCATGAGACAGATGGAAGAAAGGAACTAAGAATGGGGGAAGGACAGAAGAGATTGCTAGGTAGCCATGAAAATGAATTGAAATTTGCATTTGATGGAGATGAGGAGGTGGGGGGCATCTCCTGGTGAAGACAGATAACTTGGGATAAGGGAGTAGCCCAAGAATCAATGGGGGTGACCAGCTGTGATTCACTGCATTGGGGATATGGAACCTGAAAAGGCTACCTCCTATAGCCAGACAGAAACCTCAGTGAAGAGATAGGGACACCAACTCACCCACAAAACTTTTAATTCAAAATTTATTCTGTCTTCAAGAAATTCAGGCACAGGGGTTGGATCAGAGACTGAAAGAAAGGCCAACCAAAAACGAGCCCACCATGAGACCTATCCTGTGGGTAAGCACCAATCCCTAAAACTTTTAATGATAGTCTGTGGGGCCTGTGTGTCTCTCTTGCTGCCAATGGCTGAGCTCTCTGCCACTGATACCTGGGGCTCTCTCTCCTGCAGCCTGGGGCTGCCTGCTGCTGATGCCTGTGGCTGCTGCTCTCTCTCTGCTTGGGCCTGGAGCTGCACAGAGCATTAGTTAGTTAAAGGAGGCAATGCATAAATGAGATATTTTATTATAGGAAAGAGGAAATAGGCCAGTCAAGTAGAGAGAAGGAAAGGAGAAGAAGGAGAGGAGAAGGAGAAAGAGAAAGAGAAAGGAAAGAAGGAAGCAAGAGAAGAAAATAAAGAGCAGGAGAGAGAGGGATAGAAGGCAAGAGAGGAAGAGAGCAAGAGAAGAACAAAGAGCAAGAGAAAGGAGAAGGCAAGAGAGCAAGAGAGGAAGAAAGGAAGTAAGAGAGGACAAAGAGCAAGAGAGAGAGGAGGGGGCAAACCGTCCCTTATATTATGTGGGGCATGGCTATCTGTAGGGCATGGCATGCCTGGCTGTGGTCAGATTACTGGGGGTAGGTAGGGTCCAGTGAGAATGCTGGGAGCTTGGGGCATTATCTACCTGATAAAGCACACATCTTCTGCTGGCACAGCTGTGACAAGTTGTGACTGAAACAGGGGTCAAAGACTCAAGAGTTATAGACAAACTCCTTCCACCCACTGCAGGAACAAACTGCCAACTGGGGCTCTAAGCCTATTAGTCAACTGAGCCTAAGTTGCCTGATCAGATCACTGCCCTACAATAGTGTGTTATGCTTGCAGACAGGATCATGTCCTCTGAGAGGCTTCACCCAGCAGCTGACTCAGACAGATACAGTGACCCACAGCCAAACAGTGGATGGAGCTTGGAGACTCTTATGGAAGAATAGGAGGAAGGATTGCCAGGGCAGAAGGGATTAGGAATTCCACAAGAAAAGCAGCAGAGTCAACTAACCTGTATCCTTGGGTCTCTCAGAATCTGAACCACCAAACAAAGACTCCACAGGCTGGACCTAGCCCTCCCTGCTCATATGTAGTAGATATGCTACATGGCCTTCATATGGGTCCCAAACAAATGGAATGGAGTAGGGATGGGGGCATCCAAGAAGCTTTTGCCTGTATGAGGGTTATGTTCTTCTACCTGGCTGCCTTGTTTGGCTTAAGTGGGAGATAAATTGCCTAGCCTCACAGATACTTGAAGTGCTAGGGTATGGGATGTGCCATGAGGCCCCCACCTGCTCAGAGGAGAAAGGAAGGGGGATGGGGGAAAAGTTGTGGGAGAAAGTGACAGGGAGGGGCCAGTGAGCAGGATGTACACTGAATAAGTAAAAATTTTAAATTCAATTTATAAAAGAGAAAACTGGGAAGGTGGTAGAATAAAGTGTGACTGCTATAAAATTATTACAACAATCCCTGCGCTGCTTTATGTGAGTGACTTCTCCTTAGATAGGATGGATATTTCAACTTTTGGAGACAAATTACTAGATACAGTTTTCCTGAAAGCTATATAATTTTGGCTTTTTTTATTTTATTGCTAATAGACAGAGAATTTATTTTGAAAATTTAAATTTCACTCTTTTAATTTATGACTTTTCAGCTAGTATTTTACTGTTGTTAAAAGATCTTCCTTACCAAAGAATATCAAGATTTTCCCTCACTTTCTCACAATCTTGCCCTCTTGCTCCCCCTCTTGGAGACTGCTGTGAGAAGAGCAGTCTCTCTCTGCTGCCCTTTGTTCCACGGCTATGGTGAGCTCTGACTCACCAGAGGCCTATGACCGCAGAGAAAGTCATCCATACCCGGAACTTTGGAGACCATGAGCAAAAAAACCTGCCTCTTGTGCTTGAGTATAGTCAAATGATGAGAACCTGGCTTATTCAAAGAACCCTGATCATGCATGATGTTTAGGAAACTCACCTGCTCTTAATTTTGGAAGAAAAGTGTCTCTGTTTCCAACATTCTGAAAAACCTGCTGTACTGGCTAGTTTTGTGTGTCAACTTGACCCAGGCTGGAGTTATCACAGAGAAGGGAGCTTCAGTTGGGGAAGTGCTTCCATGAGATCCAGCTGTGGGGCATTTTCTCAATTAGTGATCAAGGGGGTAGGACCCCTTGTCAGTGGTGCCATCCCTGGGCTGCAAGTCTTGGGTTCTATAAGAGAGCAGGCTGAGCAAGCCAGGAGAAGCAAGCTAGCAAGGAACATCACTCCACGGCCTCTGCATCATCTCCTGCTTCCTGACCTGCTTGAGTTCCAGTCCTGACTTCCTTTGTGATAAACAGCAATGTGGAAGTAAGCTAAATAAACCCTTTCCTCCACCACTCCCCAAAAAAGATCTTCCTTTTCTTACCAGAGAAGTTACCTTTCATTCAATGTTTAGAGTCACTTTGGTAGATTTCGCCTTTATTTCCTGGACCCACATCTTTTTAAATACTTCAGATTTCATTGTTTAAGAGACAAACGTTTTTACAAATTCAGACTACAATCATTTGGCCTGGTAACCATTTCATTAAAATTTGAAAATCTTTTCCCAAGTAAGTGGGATTAAATTTGATATGTCCACTCTCATGTTTTCCTTTGATATCATTAATCTTTTGGCTAAAGTGTAATGTTAGAATTTTTATTAAAACATTTTAATGATACAACTCAGTAGCTTTAGATTTTTAAATGCTGCTAACATCAGGAGCTTCTACATGTAGATAACAAAAATATAACACAGAAATTCCTGATTTTAAGTATTATATGCTCAAGAGCCTTCATAATACTTGCTGATGAAATTACATATGCCTTATTTTTGAATTATCGTAGTAACAATAGAACACAATTTTCAACTCAAAAGGGATAAGAGTTTATTCTGAAGCCAAATTATTATGGACCATGACTTAGGAGTAAGCTTTAATTTACCACAAGTTCTAAAGCTGAAGTGGTTTCATGTTTTATAGCAATAGAACAAAATCATAAAACCAAGACACTTTCCAAATACATTAGAAGCATTCTGTAGGTAGGTCAAAATAAACAGGAATCCTGTACTACCAGCCACAGATGCTCTCTAATGACACTCTTAGCTTCTCTGTGGAACAGAAGAAAAACCTATTAAGTCAATGTACTCAAAATGATTTTGACAGTTATTGAATACTAGGTCAGACATAGACAGACAAGGAAATCTTATACTTGAGATTGCTTAAAGAGATTCACATTTTCTATGTCTAAAACATGTACACAGATAAGAATTCAGTCGTATTTAATAAATGAATTCATTAGATCTAGATGTAAAGTTTGCATGCTAGGAAAGCTATTGACTTGCTTTTAGGTCTCCCAAATGATCTCTATGTTTCTGGCTGTTCAAACGACACAGCATACAACAGGGTTGTGCATTACCAGTCAGCAGACATGCATTTGCATTAATGTAGCATATCTAAGCTCTTACAATGCATCACAAGCTTTAGGAATTAAGTATTCTTGAAAGTCAAATACTAATGGTATTTTAAAATGTTTTTAACTGTATCCACACTTTGCCCCAGTGTATGGTTTTAGTACATAGAAAATTGTGGTAAACCCTAGGGAGATGGAAGGTATTATGATTTGGATCTAATCTGTCCTCTAATTTCCCTAAGCTAATAGCTTCTTCACCAAACATGGAGATAGCCGGGAATGATACCACATTTAGGAGGTAGGGCCTAGCATTAGAAAATGAGTTTCCTAGAGGAAGTCCTATTAAAGACTAGTGGGGACCTGGGCCCTTATTCCCCTTTCACTTTCTGGTCATCATGAAATGATGGCTCTGTTCATCTATGTGCTTCTTGCCATGATGTTAGGCTCATAGCATCAGGACCAAGTGACCATAGACCAAAACCTCTAACATGACACATAAATGTTATTTTTTTTTTTAGTTGATTTATGTACCAGCTCAAGCAAAAGGTTCATGTGAAGTCATATTGGCAAAGTCCAGAGGAAGGTGGTCATCGGGTACTAGAACAAAGAGCAATTTCACACACACACAAAGGGTTTCCTTGATAGAATCAAAGAACAAGTCTTAGAAATAAAGAGTGAACAAATACTTGATTACCAAGAAAGTCTGCTAATCTCTTGAGAAATCAATGTGAGAGTCTTCAAATATCTTTGAGTGCTTGGGCACCAGGAGAAATGTGTGAAATAGTGGGGTCCTCATATATCATGAATGATGTTCTACTGTGAGGAGACATTAATAGAAGTACATTCCCAAGCCCCTTCATTTCTTCTTTCTGAAACATTTTGCCTATTGCTAGATTCCATTTTATTTTACTTTCTCATCTGCACTTGTTAATCCTGAGTCACCACCTTTGAGGAGTCCTTAATGCCTGCATTCGTAGATGAGAGTCCAAGGCTACCTGGTTCTCTAACATGGTACTCACTTCAATATCATCCTTCACTGTCATTCTGGAAAACTGCAACTTCTTTCTCTGTTCTGCTGCGATGAACCTTTTCAAGATGGGAGCTACATCTATTTCACATGTAGGCACAGTGAAGGAACATGAAGGCACTTGCTTGTTAAAAATGAAAATTTAAAGGAATAAACATGTCGTCTAGTTATTTTTCTAATAACTCTTTGCTCTCTAATGTATAACATAGAATAGAAAATGAAGCACTGGTAAGAAAATTAACTAGGGATTTTCTGTCACTCCTCTGTCATACACAGTTGGATGGTTCTTCAAACACAAATTTATAGTAAGAATTGTCTTTTCCAACTCACAGGAGCATTGTACAGATCACCTGAGACATTTCTGTGAAGTGTGTTGTAAAAAAATCTGTGTATCAGGCATGTTATTATCATTGGAGAGGGGCATCAATGCCATAAACCAAATTACATTGAAATTCATCTCCAGAAGAAACAAATACAAAACTATATTTTAATTTCACTTAGTGTTGAACATAATTTTGTTAATCAATTTTACTGCATATCATCAATACATGGTTACTCAGTAAATGCTGGAATCACAACTTAATTCCTTGAGTTAAAAACATTAGAATTTTTGGGTAAAAGTGAAGGAGACCTGGCATTCTTAAATAGATTTGATTAAAGGAGAGTCCTTTATGAATATCTTCTTTTTTTCACAGATTGCAGTCTTTGGAAGGCACTTGTTCAAAGCACATTCTTGAATTTTACTGTAGGCTTAGGGAGGCTTTTAAGACGAAGCCACAAAGTCAACAAGTTGGGTTTTGGCTTTTCCTGGTTTTGGTTTTTGTTTTCTTATTTTTCTCTTTCTTGGAGATTTTTCTTCTCTTACGGTATATCTTTTCCTGCTGCTTCCATTCATCAACTTTCTTAAGAGGAACAGAACAGACAAGATAAATACATATTGCAAGGGGACTCTATTAGACTAGCTTACTGGACACAAGCTGGGTAATTCAACAATAGCCATGCCAGAGATGTTGGGAATTCTATGTCTGCTTCACTCAAAACTAGATGCCTCAGTGAGCCTAGTCTGGTGCTGAGACCCCATAGGATTCCTAAAGGGTCAGTTGCTTGCTAGGTTCTGATTGCCGTAATAGATGGGGCAGCAGCAGCAGCAGCCATGGGATAAATGGACCCATTAGCAGGAAAGAGAAATAAGCAACCAGATAGCATTCTTTTCCCTGGAACTTTTTCACATCTGGGCTGCTGCAAGTAGAAGATGCTGGCCCAGTTAAGCTTTCCTGACCATTCTCTAAGAAAGGCATTCAGAGGAATGCCTCTTAGTTGAGTCTGGATCCAATTCAATTGGGAATCCTCTATGGTTTCTTTAGGGTCCATCAAATCCCACTTGGCATTTCTGGGGCTATTGACAAATCACACACTCAGCTTCATATTGTGAGCCTTGATAGTATAGTTTTCTTGCTTTCTCACTTAAGTGTGCCCTAAAATATTTTGAACTATCTTATTATTTCTTTGTATAACTTTTTCTTCCAGAGAAGGAGAAATTGAGTTGGTTGTGTGGCTAAAATTTAGCTCCAAAGGGAGAGAGAAGGGGAGAAGAGAAAAGAGGAGAGGAGAGGAGAGGAGAGGAGAGGAGAGGAGAGGAGAGGA
>JADRCD010078572.1:5259-18063 GCA_019843815.1 Montemys delectorum | reverse complement strand
TGTGTGTGTGTGTGTGTGTGTGTGTGTGTGTGTGACAGTCTCCCTACGTAACCTAGATTGATCTCAAACTAATGATTCTTCTGCCTCATTCCCTCAAAGTCTTAGATCTAGGCTTACATAACACTTTAAGGACTCCTTTAACACCATCTTATGTCTATTAAGACAAAAAATGGCACACAGAGAATATAGATTTGTAGAGTAATTGCTTAGCATGTGCAAGGTCATGGATTAAATTTCTAGCAACACACACATATGCTCACATGCACACACACATCAATGTTAATGGCAAAGAAACCCAGTAGGTGGGATGCATAAAGAGGTATTCTGAATTCCCCAATGGTGAGGTGGTACTCTTAACATGAGTGGGGTCAGCACAGTGACAGGTATGTTTACCATGTGGCTGAGCAGGAGTACAGAGAAAAACAACCCATTAGGAGCTCAGCATACAGAAGAATGGTCATAGTCTTCAAAACAGAACACTAGTAAAGACCACAAAAAATGCCTAAGAGAGGAAAATGAACCTCTCTCTGTAAATAAATCCACGGCTTGCAAACAAAAACCACACCAGATAAACCAACTACAAATACGCTCCTAGAAAAGGAGACCAGATGTCCCTGGAATCATTTTAATTAAATTGTGAGTCAATTGCAAGCCAGGGGGTGGGGGATTGAAGAGAGTAGAGTTTTGCTTTCTAAGACTGCCAGATGCAAAGTCCGATTTCCAGGCTAATGTATCCAGGGTGGGAGAGGCTTTCCAAAATTTAATTACATATTGCCTAGCAACTGAGAAGATGAGTGGGTATGGAGTCAGCAGACCTGGAGTGGTACATATAGGATGTTGATGCCCCAGGTGGGAGAAGGCACATCAACATCAGACTGTGGTCAGCATGGCGATGTACTTTCTCCCCAGGAGCTATGGAGACAGTTACAGATCCATAAATTGTAAGTCTAATTCTGCCCCATTTCCCTTGCACAGACTAACCCAGCAACCTGGCCCAATGAGGGACCTGCTTCCTTCGTTTTTCACAAGAGAACCATTTAAAGAAAACTCATATAATATAATAGATGCTGTTAAAAATTCAATGGTACAGAAATGTATAAAGCTGCAAGCAAAAACTCTCCTGCCAAGTTGAGCCACTGTGAACAACTCCATGCACAGTTTCTAGAATTCTCCAATCATTAGTGATCTCTCTCTCTCTCTCTCTCTCTGTCTCATCTGAATCAGATGACCCTGACCCCCTCTGCATATTGGTCCCAAATCTACCATCTTTAATCTATGCAAGAAGTTTGCTCAGCATTCTTTTAGGAATAACATTTTTGTTTGTTTGTTTTTGAGACAGGGTTTCTCGGTGTAGCCCTGGCTGTCCTGGAACTCACTCTGTAGACCAGGCTGGCCTTGAACTCAGAAATCTGCCTACCTCTGCTTACCAAGTGCTGGGATTAAAGGGGTGCCCGGCAGAATAACATTTAAAAACTGAAATGTAACAAACAGAAAACCCCACAAAAAGTCAAAACACAGAGCAGCACCAGCCCTCATCTCAAACCTTCATTCTCAGTAACACTTCCTGATAACCACGTTTCCATCTTCTCCAAAGAAACACAAACATGCATTGATTTTGCTTGCTTTTGAGCTTCATAGATATTGACTCATACACAGAATGTTTGTTTGCATCTGGTTTATTTTTATTTGCTCAACAGTTTTTCAACATTCACTCACAGGTTTTTCTGTGGCCCTTGTTTATTTTCGGTCTTATAATGTTACATTCCATAGTCACACAGTAACTGATTTATCCATTCCAATGTTGATGAACTTTTAGGCTGCTTCCAGTTTGAGGCCATTACAAACAGATACTTAAAAATAATAAGGGCTCATCACAGAACATGTGATGTGAATGCCCACATTCAGCTATTTATTACAAACCTTGTATCCCACCTACTATTGTAAGCACTGTGTCTCCAAATAGAATGTTGCTTTGTTACACAGCCCTGGGCACACCTGTCACAGAGCACATGCAAAGGTCAGAAAACAACTGACAGGAGTCTGTTCTCATCTTTCACCTCATTTGAGGCAAGGTTTCAAAGACATTTCATACTCCAGAATAGCTGGCCTGTGAATTATGGTCTCGTGCTTCTCTCTGGTCTCTGTCTTGCATCTTATCATGGAGGTGCTTGGGTTACAAAGACCTGATACTATAGTTATATTTTTCACATGGCTCTAAAGATCTAAACCCAGGCTTGTGTGGCAAGCACTGTCACTCTCTGAGACTTTTTTCCAACCCAAGGGCCCCATTCTTTATCCTAGGCTAGCCACAAATTCACTGTGTAGCCTAGATTGGTCTAAAACCCTCCTGCCATAGTCTCACAAGTCCTGGGGTTACTGGAGTTAGCCACTGAACCCCACTTTCTTTTCTGTGTTTTAAATGCATGTGTTTGTGTGGGACTGTGTATGTGCTTATGTGTATAGAGTGATGTGAATGTATGTGGAAGCTAGAAGACAGTGTTAGGTGTCACTGTCAGGAGCGTCACCCACCTTTTTTGACATGGATCTCTTATTGACCTGGAGTTCACTGCCAGTGAGCTCCAAGGACATTCCTGTCTCAATTTGGCTAGTTCTAGATAATAAGCATGTACCACCAAGTCAGTTGCTTTGGCATGGGTGTTGGGGATCAAACTCAGGTCTTCAAGCAAGACAAACACTTTGCCAGCTAAGACATTCTTCCAGTCCACTAATTTTTTTTTAAAGTAGAAAGTCTATGCCTTTAAAAGCATCAGAAAAGACTGCATGCTGTAGTTTGGTTGCCTCCTTAGGTTTCCATAACAACCTTACAATAGTCTCTCCATTTATCAGATGGCAAACTTAAATCTT
This sequence comes from Montemys delectorum, assembly GCA_019843815.1. Lineage (NCBI taxonomy): Eukaryota > Metazoa > Chordata > Mammalia > Rodentia > Muridae > Montemys > Montemys delectorum. The sequence goes on along the minus strand of JADRCD010078572.1, from coordinate 15,198 downwards.
AGGAAGGATAAAGTTAACGTGCTAACACTGCACTGCTAGTCAAGGATATGTGAGTTTGCAAAATGTCTCCATCTAATTCCCACCACTAGGCTCTCTTGCCACCCATCAGACATTGTAACGAACAGCAAAGCAATATTCCAATTGGGAGTGTTTTGGAAATTATCATAGATACAGGACATGGGCCACGAGAGTAGAACCTGGAGAGCTCTCTGTTTGGAATCTCCTAGAGATGTCTTGGCTCTGACAGCTTTCTAAAAGCCTCTCTGCCACAGGGGAAAGCCCACAGTGACCAATTCCTGCACTCTTCTCTTTATCCTCCCTGTCACCACAGAGAAGAAAGTGCAGAGAGATAGGGATGTCCCAGCCTCACCCGATGTCCAATCCTGCTTCAGTCCACTGAAAGCTGAACAGTGAGGCAGGGCATTCTACTAATGGCTGTTCTCAAGGTGACTTATATAAGAGGCAAAGCTGACACACGAACTCACATCAGGACCGGGATTTCAATGAGAAGGTTTTTCCTACAGAAAGCCAATGAAAGTATTTGCTCTTAACAAGGATCACATTCAGTTTTTGTTCTCTGAATATTCTAAGTCCAGGTATGTATTGCATGCCATTTGGTTAATGGCATAGCATATATACAGTGGTATAGACATAGATTCTGAGTATACAATAGGCTATGACATATAGGTTTGTAAAAGCACATTCTATGATATTTGCACAATAACATAATCATCCAGAAATATATATTCTAAAAAATGTATCCATCTTGTTAAGCAATACATAATCATAGTGTTGATAGCCATACATTTACATGCTGATTAAAAATTAAATTGTATTTATTTATTTGACAGCTATTTGTAGTGAACCAGCAAACTTCTGAGATATAACAAACATTTCAGACTTACAAGTCACACACTGTCTGGAGTACACACTCAACTCTGTCACTGTAGTGTGAAAGCAACCACAGGTAGTGGATGCATCTGTGCTCTAATTAAATGTTATTCACAAAAACAGGTGAAATAAGACACTGGAGAGCCACAGACAAAAGAATGAAGTAGGGCCCATACTTCATACCTTACATGAAAAGGAGCGCAAGTGAATCATAAAGCTAAATGCACAAATGCAAAAACTATGGAATTCTTAGAAGAAAATAAAATCTCTGAGACATTTGGTTTAGTCAATTACTATTCATCAATAAAAGCACAGGTATGGATATAAGAAATACATGAAAAACATGACAGATTGGACTTTATCAACACTAAAATTCTATGGAGTAAAGCTTATACACGTCAGAGATATATGTGCTCCCCAAACTTCTGAGAGCATGCTACAAATCAGAAATAGAAATCTAATGTAAAAAGGGACAAATGATCTGAGTAAATGCTTCTTGAACAACATTAAAAGAGCATCAGACAATAGCAAGTGTTGGTGAAGACACAGAGAACATGGAACCCATGTACACTATTGATGGTGATGTAAAATGGCACAGCTATTCAGGAAAGCGATGAGGTAATTCCTCCAAAGGCTACCATAGAACTAACACATGACCCAGCAGTCCCAATTCTAAGTATGAACAAAAGAGAGACAGAAACGTATTTCTACATAAACCTTGTCCACGAATATCCACAGCAGAACCATTCCATGGTCTCACTAGAAAAGCCCAAATGAATATCAGCTAGAAGATAAATACATACAATGTGAAATGTCTACACAGCAGGGAAGTGTTCAGCCATAAGCAGGCATGTACAGACCCACTGGAGAAGGCAGATACATTGTGAGATCATTCTAAAAAGCTGGAAAGCCAGTTGTAACCCACCCCACCATATAATATATGACTGTATGTATACATACAAAAAATAAAATGTTGCCGGGCATGGTGGTACAAACCTTTAATCCCAGCATTCAGGAGGCAGAGGCTGGTGGATCTCTGAGTTTGAGGTTAGTCTGGAGTCTGGTCTACAGAGCTAGTTCTAGGACAACCAGGAATACACAGGAAAAACCTGTCTCAAAGACAAATATATATATATATATATATATATATATATATAACATATATATATATAACATATATATATATAACATATATATAAAATATGTATGCTTCAATAAATAATACATTATAATTATATAATATATGTAATATAAAATCATGAGCATTATATAGATTATTAGATCACATAGGCATAATAATATAGAATATATAATACATATAAGTATATAATTATATATGAAATATTACATATAATATTAATACCTATATAATACTAGGGTTAGGAAGTCTACAGAAACAGAATGGAGACTAATATGGTTGCCTAAGACTGGGAGTGAGGGGTTAGGGGGAGAGGGAATGTGACTGCCAATGCATTTGGGCAAGTATGAAAATGCCTACTATTGATTGTGATAAAAGCTACACAACCCTGTGTCTGCACTGGAGGACCTCCCAGCAAAGACTTGATACAGGGGAATTATCTCACGTGAGCTGATAGCTGTTCAATTGTTCTATTGGAACACACAGCAGGCAACAGACTGTTCTTGACCTGAGGGCTATAGTTTATAGGACACTAGGTACAGTGCTAGCCACAGAACATGAAGTACACCCTGGTCTGCTGCAGCTCAGTCCACGGTAGAGAACATTATCCAACAATTAGAGGCTATAATAGATGCTTCAAAGGGAACATGCTGGAGAGGAAGGGATTGGATCAAACAGAGCCCGGTGGATTGTGATGTGCTCTGTGTGATTTTTTTTTTCCTTAAGTGCTTCATCAAAGGTTTTCTCTGGCTGCTGTTTGGAGACTAGGTTAGGAGAGCAGAAATAGATAGATCTGCAAGAAAGACAGACTAAGAGATAATGAAGAACCCCGTCAAGGGCACTAGGTTTGATAATAGACATTTAGAGGGGCCAGGGAGGAGCAAAACAAGATGAAGAACTAAGAACTAGGTGGAGGGAAAGGTGTCTTCCTGAAGGAATTTGCTGGGGGTTAAGTATCACAAGACAGAGACCATATATGCTATTTATGTACTTATATATGGAGGATGGGTACCACTTATCAGTGCTCACATAAGGACTGATTTTCCTCATGTGTACAGTTGTAATAATATTTACTTGCTCAGCACCCTGAGGTGTAAATGAGCCCATATGTGTAGGTCTTTTAGAATAATGCCTGGCACAACAGTTTAATACAAGCACTGGTTAAAATAGACTCCTGAAGCTTGGGGCTATGCAGAGGCTTCCAGAGTGTGAATGGGAATGAGGAGAGGAGATTCTCCCCTTGCAGACTTGCCTGGATGCTGGGTACTCATCCCCACCCCTGTCCTATGTGATGCTGGCATGGGGTACGGAGTAAATTAGCCAGTGAAGGGCGGGGCGCAATGGCTATGACTGAAACCCTGAATGTGGACTTACTGACTTGAGTTCACTCCTGCTTTTCACCACCTAGGTGATTTTTGCATCAGTGACTTCCTGCTTCTATTGTGGCTTTCTTTCCTCTCCTATATTATGAAGGATTTTGCACTGACAAAAAGAGCCATTGTATGAAGATTTGCTGAGTTGTTTTGTCAGTGATTTTTAGATACAAGATTGCCTTTAGATAACAGGTTGCCTCCTGAAGCTTCTGTGATGAAAGGCAGGAGGCAGCAAACCTTGTTAGGGACAGGGAAGTGGCCTGGGGAGACTGCTGTACCTGCTGCAGGAGGCTTTCTTCTCCTAGGAGACATGGACTGCTAAGGTGAGGCTGACAGTCTCTTCTGGCTGGGCTGGAGCACTTCCTAAAGGCAAATGCCTCCACTGGATGAGCAGAGGGGTCAGGCTGCAGCAAGTTGACACCCTGGGCTAATTAAAAGTACTCCGCAAATGGAAACTATTTTGGGATGCACTTGAAGAAAACAACCGTCATTTCTTATCAAAGCTAATTGACTCTAGCAGGGATGAAGGGGATTCGTCACCCCACTTCTAGCTTCCCCTAGGTGTCACCTCCAGCCTCTTTCTTGCTCAGGATCACCTTGATGGTCATCTTTCCCGGTACTCATAACGGGGGACAGGACCCCAAAGGACCAGAATCAGCAGAAGGACAGGGCACATGCAATGCTTTTCTCCCATTTCCCACCTGTCTCATGCTTCTCTATCCTAGTCTGAAGCACCCCCATCAGAGTGCAGTTCCTGTCCCACAGTCTTGGGAGGATGTGCTATCAGAATTATGGGAGGAAGCAAGGACGCTGGCTGCAGGAACAAGGAGGCTGATGAACATGCATGGCTGGAGGGGCTAGAAGACAATCCCTGGCTGGCTCTGAGGAGCTGCAGGCTGACTGGTGCTGATGAGGAGCTAGGCACTGAGTCACCTGGAAGAGGATGATTAGTCTGTCAGCTTCCAGCACCTCTGGGTGTGGTGAGGTCTGGAGCTGAGTCATACTCCTAAGAGAAGGAGGAAGGAGGAAGGACTCCTGAGCCATGCTCCCGAGTCTGCCCCTCCCCCACAACCTGGTCAGCCCTCCTCCTCTCAACACACACAGGGGTCATTACTGCAGGTGGGTGATTCTCCCCAGCCTGCCAGCTCTCAGATGGAGAATGTCTTCACCAATCCCCTGTAGAAATACCTATGAAAGAGTAAGAGTCTTCAGTTAACTCCTGTGTCTAAGCTCATCTTAAGTATCACTTCTACCCAGCCTGAGACTCTTAGAGCTGAGCTAAGTGATGGACATGCATTCAGAGTCTGAAACCACTGAATCCCAAAATGAAGCTAAGATATGACAGCCTTAACCACACTGTGAAGAACAAGACACAGTTCTAACACACAACTGAGACATGGTGATGGATAGGTTGGTTTCCTCCACCTCTCCCTCTCTCCATCCATCCACCCACCTATCCATCCATGCTCCCCCATTCCCTCTCTCAATCCGTCCATCATTCATTCATTCATTTATTCAACTGATAAAAGGTGAGTGACCCAACTCCTAGATTCTTACCTGCTCGGTACTTCAGAAGATGCCAGCCATAGAGGGATCAATACAATATAATTCATGCTCCCATAAAGCTGTGTGATCAGAGACAGGTTAAATCTGAGCATGCAATTTAATGCACACATTGATCTCAGACAGTAATTACATGCTTCAAAGGAGCCATATAGCAGTGGTGTTACAGGTGGGGGACTGTCTACTTAAGTCCCAGTGGTGTGAAAGCACACATTGGGTGAGGCAGTTATCAGAGCAAATGAAATATAAAAGGGACATATTCCAAGGGCCTCAGGCAAGACCTGGGCATAGATTCTGAGAGTGGGGCTGGAGAAAAGACAGAGAAAGTAAGAAAGGAGCCAGAGGGCCAGGAGAGCCAGGAGGCTCTGGTATGAGTACTGGGAATAGTCCAGCTCTTGGACCGTGATAGGCAGTCTGTGTTCTGGTTGAGTGAGGCTTACTCTGGAGACCCAGTAGAAAATCTTACAAGGGATAGAACGCTCCCAGACATTAGACTTCTGACACCACAAGCCCTCAACTCCATAATCCTGTGGCTCATCAGCCAGGTAGGCAGTGTCCCAAGCTCCTAGTATTCTGTCTGTGTTCCACACCCATAGTTACCTGGCAACAGCAAGGTAGCCCAGCCCACTATAAAAGGGGCTGCTTAGTGCCTCCTCTATCTCTTGCTCTCTCTCTTGCCTCTTACTCTCACCTCTCATCCCCTCTCTCCCCTTCCCTTCCCACCTCTCTCCACGTGGCCATGGCTGCCCTCTGCTTCTTTACTCTTCTCTTTCTCTCTCTGTTTTTCTACAATAAAGCTCTAAAACCATGGAGCATCTCTGCTCATCAGGATCCACAGTGCTGAAGCAATGGAGCAGGTTTCCCTCTAACAAGCCACGTGTCTAACCTTCTGCTGGGAGACCTCCCTGTGCTCCAGCCACAGCTCCCAAACCAAGCAGCCCACTGAGCCAGCCACCTGAGCTAGCCAGAGCTCTCTCCTTCTACTCTTTCCCCTTCAACCCCCAGGGCCAGAGTCCACACAAGGGTCTGTTCTCAGCTCTTCCAAGACATTCAGTGGTCTGGGATGTCTGAGAGCGAGAGCCTGTTGTCCCTGGCCTCCATGCAGCCCAGGGACTCCTGAGCCGGCACTTCCGTGGTATCCAGTGGTCTGTGGTGCCCTTCCCCACCCCTGCAGAGCGGGGTCCGGCAGCCTCACGTGGCCTGATGTCACTAGGCAGTTTCCCCAAGCTTTGGTGGGTGGGACATGGGTCTCTCCCACCCTTTTATTTCCCCACATCTGGCACCCAACATCCAGTACTGGATGGCCAAGAATAGAAGAAATGCTTGAGAAGCATGGTTGCCTGTTGGGTATTCATATAATTGTGTCTCTTATTCTTGATCACAATTCTCAGCACAGATGAAAACAATAATTCACAAAGTTAAGCAGTTCCTACTCAGAAGCAGCGGGACCAAATGTCTGACCCCTGAGCCTGTGACCTTAGCCACTGTGTCCATATAGGAAAAACAGAGAGCAATCATAAGACCTTAAGATTCAATTTCTGCACCTGGCATATGGGGATGTGCACATGGGGAGGCTCAGTTGGGCCAATATGGCTGGTCAGCAGGTTTATAGATCCAGGCAATGGAAGCACACTCCCAGCTCCACGTGGAGTGCAGTGCACTCTGGGTTAGGGTTTTGGTCCCATGACTTTGTCCAAGAGCCATGAATGAAGGAGGCAGGAAAGAGCTCTGACTCAAGTTGTAGATGTCTTCCATCTACATGTGAGCAGTGTGGTGCAATGAAAAACCTAGAATGGGGAAACTTTCCTGACTTAATTACTTACTACTTAACACTCTGTGACCTTAGATTCTGCCTTTCTGGACTCAAGACTCTTATCAAAGAAGGTATACCCACTGATTTTAGATTTATAAATCACTGTTGAAAATTTTATAGGGGTGATACTATATAATAAATCATTCCATATAATGCTTTGAAGGCTTGGATAGACCTAGGGTTCAAGCCTGTCGAGGTCTGTCTCAGCCCTTCATATTATATCTATACTGTGCAGTGTGTCATTAGCAGTTCCTGGAGGCAGATGCCTTTCACTCCCATATTGCAAAGAAGAAGTCTCTTGGTGTGTATATGTGTGTTTGTTTGTATGAACATGTACTGTGAATATGTGAATGCTTGCATGTATACAGGTATATCCTCATGTACATATGTGTATGTTGCATGCATATATACAGGTGGATGTAAGTTTTTTCAGGCATTGTTCCTCAGACACTATCTACTGTACCACCTTTTCTTCTTTGAAGATGAGGTCTTCTCCCATTGGCCTGGAACTTATCTTCTAGGCTAGGTTGGCAGGTCAGTGAGGCCCAATGATTTGTCCGTGTCTCCCTCCCTAGCATTGGAATTACAAATGTGTGTCACCATATATGGTTTATTAAAGTGAACTTCAGGGATTAAACTCTGGTCATTCTCCAGCCTGTTTAAAAGGGAGTCTGAGAACTTGGTCTTGGTAGGATGCTGTCTCTGCCTGAGCTGGTCTGTGCTCCTCTAGACCCAGAACCCTTTGCAGTATGTGCTGTTCATTTGGAAGGATGTTGGGTCTGTGCTTCAAGGGAGGCTGCCAGAGAAGAGTGAGTTCAAGGGAGGCTGTCAGAGAAGAGTGAGAATATCAGTTAAGTTAGAACTCTGGCTAAATAAGATGGCTTCGTGGGATCATGTCTCAAATCTTGCATGATACAGTCTGGAAGGTATCTGTGGTTCATCGGAATTCAAGTTTAACTACTACTATACATTTTCATTTGCTAAATCAAAAGTCTAGAGTCAGTAATGATTCCTACCATGTTTCTTTGAGCTTGACCCTCAACTCTGATGATGGCTTTCTTGCTTTAAAATGAGACCTTGCCAAATTGAACAACTCTGTCTCTATTTTCCTATAATTAAGTTGCTACACAATGTGATCTCTTAATATCTCACACATTCTCACTCTCTCACTTTCTCCCCCTCTCCATTCTACTGGCCCTCAGTCCTCTTTCTTTCCACAGACCTCTCTCTCTCATTGATGTCAGCTGACCAACTCTCCTAAGCATTATTAGCTCCATGATCCTCCATATCTTTTTCATAGCTGAGATCCATCCATTATGAATGGATCTTTGTGAATCATCATATTTTTCTTAATGAATCTTGTTCTTCATACAAGAGTAGCCTATCTCTACAGAGCCTACACTCATATTCTTCCTTCTCAGGAACATCCCACCCTGTTAAAGTTAATAGCATGCCTCCCCTTGTCCAGTGCTAACATCCCTTTGAGCTCCCAGAGGGAAGGTATTATGTGTTTGACTGTATCATCCATCATTCAACAGTTAATGTTTGTTGAATTAATGAAAATAGAATAGAAAAATTGAGACTCTGAGAAAATTGGACTCATTATTGTTTTTTATCAAAAATAGAAATTTCCTGTTAGACTAGCAGAGTGTTCTAGAATATTGCCAACTTTCTTTGGATCATAGCCCATAGTCCTATCATCACACATGCTTTTTATAGCCACATATAAAATATTTAGTTTCTTTGGAAATAGTGGCTGAAAATGGTAGGATTCAGGTGGCTGCACCTCCCCATAGAGTCCTAGCCTACTGGGATGGATTTTGTGTCTCATAGTCCTGCAGGTGCTCATTGGTGAAAGCACCATTTTGTGTCCTGCAGAGAGTTAGGTGTTCCCTGGAAGCCTGGGGCTTATTCCTTTTTGATTTCCCCCCAAGAGCTCTTGTTTAGTTACAACCCTTTCCTTACATCTGGAGGCTAAGAGGCAGTTCCAACAGCTCCGCAGAATCAAAACCCCAGGTTGCTTCATTGCATTCAAACCATAAACTCAATGTTCCTGGGAAGTAGTATGCAGAAAGGAGCAGCTCTCTGTGCCATGCGTATAGGATCTTCTACCTTGGAAGGTTCTCAGGGCCTTATTACTGCAGGTGCACAGGACACCTGATCACTTGGTACATGGCATGGTTTAATGCAACAAACAACCATTAACAGTTTATATGCTGGAGTTTTCCTTTTACACAGCATCTGTATGGGGACTTTCTCACAGTGTATTCATTTAATTCTTTCAGCAATATCACAAGGGATGTGATTAGTAAGCATTGTGTAGATGAGGAGAATGAAGTCACAGGAAGGGTGGGTAAGATGTTCAGGTTCACACAGCCCCACAAACAGTAAATACCTTTTTTTTCTAACAAGAGATTGCTTTCTTTTAAATATGCTCTATGTGTTTCCCGAATCTTCTGTCCTTTAAAACATTTTTGAGCATCCACTGTGTGACCACTGTTGCCCTAGCCATCCTGAAGACCCAGAGATGGGGGAACTTGTGACAGACATAGACTATGCCACACAAAGATGAACTGGGAAGCCTGGAGGAGAGCAAGGCCAGTCTAACCCTATGGATGCACTGTGGTCTTCTGCAGAATTGGCTCCAACCATGCCTGAATGTCTTCAACCATGCCTGCCAGCCCTCCCTGAAATAGCTCCATGTTCAGAAGCCCAAGTCTCAGGACTCGGGCTTGAATTTCCTGTCAGTCGATCAAAGGTTTGCTTTCCTGAGCTGGGGGCAAGGGCTCTGTGTTATGTCAAACTCACAAAAGTCTACGATTGTACACTTTCAACACAAAAAACGGTATTTTTCTATTACAGACATCGATGAAGCCAAGGACACCTTTTGAATCTTTTCTTTCCCTTTTTTTCTTTTGACTGTGGTATCCTGTATTTGTACAGCCAACAGTCTGAAGAGTGAGTGAATGAATGAATGAGTGAATGAATGAAGCCATACAAGTCATTCCGTTCCATACAGATGTAGACTCTGCTTCTCTCTATACTCAGTTAGTGAACAAGTAACTGAATTTATCCCCAGAAAGAGCCAGGTAGGGGATTACAGACACATTTCATAGCAATTAGAGGATTAGATCTGAGCAAATGGGTCAGTCAGAACAGAA
>JADRCD010078570.1:15987-46103 GCA_019843815.1 Montemys delectorum | reverse complement strand
CACACACACACACACACACACACACACACACACACACAAACACACCTATTTATATATTATTGTGCCTTGTAGGTTTCAAGTAGTAATGATAACAGTAAATGTCAGCAGCTGGGTAGAAAACTGAATTTGTTCATTATTTTAGAACAGTTTTAACATTCTACAAAATTATTCTCTTAATTTTTACTCACTGAATTTATGCCAGTTCAAAAATATAAAGATACACTATATAAAACATGTCATAGTAAAAAACACATTACATTTTATACATGCACACACACACAAACACAAACACTCACTGTAAAACACCCACAGAGAGATAAAAGCACTCAACAGGCAGAATGGTCTTTCTGTTTAAGAGAGAAAAATAAAAAGATATAACTATCCATAAACTGTTATGCTTTCAGATATTAATAAAAATATCTTTCTGGGACCAAATATACTTGTAATTTTCACTATTCTATGTTTTTCAGCATTACATATTTTTTGATTATTCCATTTCACTCTGAAAACTATCTGCTTGAGTGTAGCATCAGACTATGTTGAATAAGGATTAAATTACACCACAGTATATTTTACTTGTGACATTATTTTCAAAATTAGGACTTCCAACATTCATGACTTTTCTTAAGGTCAGTAATTTGGCAAGTAGTCTTGTAGCATTCATTAGAGGACTTAATCTGGCTTTTCTCACTTATGAAGAATATTGTAATATATATGAGTGAATAATGGTGCACCTGGAAGAGACACAAAGGCAACGCATTTGGTGAGAAGGATGTGGTAGGTACTTGCTCTCTGTTGCACAGACTTCACAGCACCCCGATATTTCACCAACTCAGGAAATTCTGATGCCAGTAGTTTAGAGTTTTTTAATAAGAGTTTACTACGAGCAAAATACACACTGGAAAATCTGTGCTTCTACTGCTCTCATTTGTGGAATATTGATGATGAATGTTTACCAGTTCCAAATGTCTAATCATTTAAAGGGTGATCTGTGTTATAGACACTCTTTATTTATTTTATGTTTTAGAGGAACAAAGAAAATCTGATTCTAAGCCCTGTTAGTAGAATGGAATGCAACCACATGGCAGAAAACAGCACCAAAACAAAGTAATAGGAGAAAACATGCAAATTTTAAGTGAGTGAGTAATTATTGTTATTTACTACTATGTGAGAATGTTTTAAAAGTAATCTTATATTATATTTTTATTTGACTTTTCAGAAGGAAATTGTATGTATTTGTGTGTGTATGTATGTGTGTGTGTATTTTAGAAACTAGGCAACAATGCTGTAATATTTTTCCTGTATTCAAATATAAATGTTGATGTACAGACAATCAATATATGATTGTAATCATTTCAAATGTCATAACTTATAGTCATAAAAAACATAAAGTATAAAGATAAAAACATTGCATTAATTTTTGAAACTTAAAAAATAAAGTATTTAACAAAAATATAAAAATGTAACTTTCAACTAGCTGTGTTTTTGTACTAATATCAAATATATTCTTTATGCAGACACTAAAATATTAGGAAAGATTGTTCATACAGCATGATTTTAGATGTCATCAACTGATTCATATTAGTTAGACTTTTCTTATTTTTGTGATAGTGAGTATTGATATGAAGATACAATAAAAATAAAAAATTAATTTATTACAAAAATCTAATTTATTTTATTTATTTTGGTACTTTAAGTTATGTTTTCAGTTGTCAGAAATAGGACATTTATGAATATAATCATATTTCACTTGAGGTTCTAATTATCTCTATGGAACTACCCTATGAGTTTGATCTTAGAATTCTCATAGATTCAAGAGTCAAAATGAATGATGCCTATTAATCTTATAAGTCAGTGATCTTGAAAGACCCCAAGAGTAGGGGAGACCCTCACTCAAGTCTTGGGATGACACGACCACCCAATAACTCATGAGAGACAGATCTTGCTGCAATCACATGAGGTTTATTCAGGCCAGATCTGGGGTCGAACTCGTAGCTTAACAGGCCAGTGGAGTTCGACCCAGAGCACCAAGAGTAAGGGGTATTTAAAGGGAAAAACCACAAAGGGGAGGGGGGTTTGAGGGGGTTACCAAGGATATATAACATAAAAGCAGTGGAAGATTCTATTCAGACCCACTCTCTAGTTGAGTCAAGGTCACAAGGAAGTCATCCTTCCCATTTATTTTCTAGAGGAATGTAATCTTCTTCTACCTATCCGAAGGGTGGGGGGCCTCCTGAACCAGCTGACCTTCATTCCTAGTTCCACCTTCATTGGCCCTCATTGTAGTTAGGCCAGGAGAGGCTGGTCTCAGGAACCAGAGCCCTGAGGCTCTGAGTTAAGCCAAGTTCCTGGAACCAGAGCTCTGAACTGGCTGACCTGCATTCTTAGTTCTGCTCAGTCTGCTAGGAGTCATAAAAAACTTATTTTTATATTTTTCAATCTCATGTCAATATATAAACATCAAATAATGCTAGTTTGTTTTGCTATTGTGATGATATATCATAATCAAAAGCAACATATGCAAGAAAATTTTGACCTGCCTTATAATTTATTGGCTACCATCAAAGGAGACCAGATCAGGAATTCAGATCAGGAAATTCTTGCAGAAAACATGGGGAAAAGCTGCTTTCTGGCTTGCTCCAGTTGGTTTCTTTTGTTACCTTTCTTATACAGTCCAGTCATACATGTATTAGCACAGTACACATAATCGTGTACTGGGTCCTCCTGTATCAATTACTAATCAAGGAAATACTGTACAGATATTCCAGAAAATCAGTTGGAATTCTTTGGGTTAGGTCTCCTTTTTCTTATTGTGTCAATGTGACAGAAACTAGCCAGAACAAAACTAATAATCTATTAAACTAAATGTCAGATCATAAATTTTAAACTTTGCACATGTTTATATGTACTATGATTATGAGGATGTGATCTAGAACAGTTCGTTTAGGAATTTTCACTGTGATTCTCACAATGAACAATAATAAAAGTATAAAGTGTATACTTTTATATTTTGCCATGCAGGCCTTGCGTAACTGCAGTATTTGAGGCAAAACCTTCGAGGAAAGGCAGTCTCCTGCACCCGCATTGTCGCCTGGCACCCCCTAACTCAGAGGTAGCTCAGATATGTCCTCGTACTCTTGTGCTAGATGTCCACCAAAATATGACAGCTAGAGAAAAAAATCAGACGTTTCTCTCTGACCTTTTACCAATGTTCCAACATCCTAGCCAAACCCTGGCCTGAAAGTTCCGTAAAGAATGCTACCCACCCAGACTAATTGCCTCTGGTATTGTTAGGGAAATAATGTAAGGGTAGTGCATTTAAGCTTATAGAATGGAGACTAATCACAGGAACTAGTTTAACAAGGATCCCCTGGGGCTAACCTCTGCTAGCCCAGAAGATTAGCATAGTGGGTGGTTTTACCTAGGATGGGCGGGACCTTGAGCCGAGTGTATGTGTGAGAGACAGTGTGGAGCAGTTAGTTTATTCTAGATAGAGGAGTCTGCACTGAGCAGTTGGACTCAGTCCGCAGCCCCCCAGGACTCTGGCTGGGCCCATGTGACCCTAGCGTACTCAGAGCCTGGGGGGTGCTGCACCAGACCAGAGGAGCTGGCTGCTGTTTTTAGACCCAGTATATTTTAGGTAGACTCAGATGTACCTTGACTACTGAGCTGCCAAATTTTTCATATCTCTTTTGCAATGATTGTAAGAGTCTCATGCCATTTTTTAAGAAATATATTTAAATAGCACACGCCGTGTGTCGAGTCTGATTTCTGACCCAGCCAAATCCCTTGCACACTTGACCAAGACCCATCGTCCCGCGGAACACGGGGTCCCCGCAAGAAACCCCAGTCCGTGGCAATATTTCTATGTGGCAGGATAATATTTTTCATATATTTATACATAGCAGAGATTAGCTTTTATTAATTGCTCTAATTGAAATTTAGCTTTTATTTGTCTATATAAAAATAACAATTTAAGAGGTATCAAAACATTTAAGATGATTTAGTGTGTACTCATAAGTTAAGGAGTATGGTAAAGTTCTTAGAACTTTTCGTATTTTCAAAAATTCATCTTGAAGCTCTTTGTATTTCCTGACGAATTCCTTCTGGCATCTATTTAGAGCCATGCTTGAATGTCTGACAAACCAGTCTGTTTCTCTAGCTGCCTCCTAGACACACTTTATTTATAACTTACATAGAGAAAGAGAAAGGGGTGATGGAAGATTAAATAATTATTTTTAATATTAAAAAATATAATATATAGAAAGTAGTTACTGTGTGAATACAGTTTTGTCATTTTTCAGAAATTGGTGTTGGTAAGAAAACTCACATAAAATGGCATACAACACTTGGAAATAGTAAAGGTTAAATGTAGCTTAACTTGTATAAAAATTTAGTTATTTTTCAAATTGATTGGCAAAACAAGAAGTATAAGTTGTTTATTGGTAATTAATATTATGTTCTAATCTGTTGCTTTTTTTCTGACATGAATTCCTTCTATGCTTTACAGATTGGTCTGGAATGGTAGCCCAAAATTATCCTCATGCTGCAGACTGGTGAGTTGCTGAGAATACAGCTCTCCCATGCTTGTTTTCTTCCTGATTTTTAAATTACTACTTGTCCACGTTGTCAGTTCAGCACATCTGATAATGCTTGAAATTAATTAAAAACAACAATATAAAATCGTTTTGGTAATAAAATAATAATTCAAAACATTCTTTATTACAATGTTTTATTAAAAGATCAGATGTTCTTTCAGCACAGTTAATTGATATTTGAAATGTGCAATACAAGTGAAAACATTCACCCACCATTATTTTATTAAGATTCAATTATATAACCAAAAATCACATCTATGAATGGATTTATGTGGACTGTACTTATGTTTTTTGTTTTTCTTTATAAATATAAGTATTATGAACATGTTTTTGCATGTGGTAAACATTTTCATTCTTTTCATTTGGTTTACAAAGATTGAATTGTTTTTCAGTAGCGGTTGCTCCATGATCATCACAATCATAATACTGGAGATGACTGTAGAATTATTTAGAAGTCTATGCTGTTTCACTGGTATTTTTAAGCTTTTCCTTATAAAAATTTGTGTGGTGGTTACAGGAGGAATGACCCCCAAAGGCTCATAAATTTGAATGCTTATGCAGTGGGAGTGACGCTATTTTTTGGAGTATATGTGATCTTGCAGGAGGATATGTGTCACTGGGCTGGCTTTGAGATTTCAAAACCCCAAACCATGACCAGTGCCTGTCTCTATTCCTACAAATTGAACTCTCAGCTACTTCTATAGGACAAGGCCTGCCTGTGTCCATGCTTCCTGCCATGATGATAATGAACTAAATATACCTCTGAAAATATAAGCAAGCCCTAATTAAATGATTTCTCTTTTTTAATTTTTTTATTTTATTTATTTATTTTTTACACTTCAGATTTTATTCACCCACACCTGGTCTGCCCACTGACTGCTCCACATCCCATACCTCCTTCCAAACCACCCTGTCTCTATGTGGACGTCCGTACCCCCTACCCCAACCTAACCAGACATCTAAACTCCCTGGGGCCTCCAGACTCTTGAGGGTTAGGTGCATCTTCTCTTGACTGAACCCAGATCTAGCAGTCCTCTGCTGTATATGTGTTGGGAGCCTCATATCAGCTGGTGCAGTTCAGTGTTTGAGAGGTTTCAGGGGTCCAGGTTAATTGAGACTGCTCTTTCTCCTACAGGGTCATCATCCTCCTAATGTTGTTTCGGCCTTTCCCTAATTTAACCACAGAGGTCAGCAGGTCTGTCCATTGGTTGGGTATAAATATCTGCCTCTGATTCTTTCAGCTGCTTGTTGGGTCCTTCAAAGGGCAGACATGATAGGTCCCTTTTTGTAAGAGCTCCATAGCCTCAGTAATATTGTCAGGCCTTGTGACATTCCTTTGAGCTGGATCCCACTTTGGGCCTGTAGCTGGGTCGTCTTTTCCTCAGGCTCCTCTCCATTTTCATCCTTTCAGTCCTTTCAATGGGAACAATTATGGGTCAGAGTTTTGACTGTGGGATGGCAACCCCCTCCCTCATTTGATGCCCTGTCTTCCTGCTGGAGGTGGGCTCTATAAGTTCCCTTACTCTACTGTTGGACATTTCATCTAAGGTCCCTCCCTTTATCCCTGAGAGTCCCCTCACCTCCCAATTCTCTGCTACATTGAAATGACTTCTCTTAAAAGAATTTCTGTGATCAAAATGTCTCTTCACTGCAACAAAAGCTGGTTAAGGTAACATGTTACTTATGAATCAATACAATTGCTAATGAAAGTTACTTCTCATTTTCTTATTTATTTACTTATTATTTCATTTATTTGTATTGAGAAAGATTCTTTTCACATATAATACATAAGAACTTAGTTTTCCCTTCTTAAACTCTTCCCAGCTCATTCCCACACCCCATTTCTTTAAGATCCAAGAGACAACCATGAAACACTATAAAACAAAATTTAATAAAGCAGGTAAAATAAAAAAAAAAGCCCTCCTATCAAGGCTGGACAAGGCAACCCAATAGGATGAAAAGAGTTCCAAATGTAGGCAAAATGATCATAGACATTTCTGCTTCCACTCCTAGGAGTCCCTCAAAAACACAAAGCTAACAGCTGTAACCAATAATCAGAAGACATGATACAGATCCATGCAAAACCCAAGCTTATGGCTTCAATCACTGTGAGTCCTTATAAGCCCTGCTTCATTAATTCAGTGAGTCACATTACCCTGGTATCCACCATCCTGACTACTACAATCTTCACTTACTACTTCTAAGGGGTTCCCTTGTTTTTGACAGGAAAGACTAGATGGAGAAGTCCAATTTTGTCTCTCTTCACAAAATGTCTAGCTGTGGTTATATACCTGCTCCCATCTGTAGCTGATGGAAGCCTCTCTCATGATGAGTGGACAAGACACTGAACTAGGAGTATAGCAGAATACCACTAGGAATCATTTGTTTTTCTTTCTTTCTCTTTCATTTTCCTTTCTTTTTCTTCTTTTTCTTTATTTTAAATCTTCTTCCCTCTCTCCCTCTTCTTGTTCTTCATCTCCATCCTTTTCTTCTTCCTATTCCTCTTCCTCCTCTTCTTTCTTCTTCATCATCCCCTTCTCCTCCTCCTCCTTCTCCTCTTTCTCCTCTTCCTCCTCCTTCTCCTCCTCCTTCTTCTCCTCCTCCTACATCTCCTCCTCCTTCTCCTCTTCTTCCTCCTGTTCCTCCTCCTCCTTCTCTGATGAAATCATGCTAATTAAGATCAAGATGGAAGTCTACCAGAACTGGATTGCTACTCAGAGCTTGGCAGAAAATGGAATACTTACTTTACCAGCAGGCCTTCCCTTTTTCTGACCTTGTTTGGGGAGCCCAAATGCCCTTACCTTCTACCTTAGGAAGGTAGAATAGTCCTTTGCATATGTACAAGTTCAACTTCCTCTTTTCCTCCATAATAACTGTCCCAGCAAATACCTGAAATTCCTGGAAGGACTCTCCATACAAATGAAGCCTTCACAGAACTTTTAGTTATAGCCAACGATTTTAATTTACCCTGAAAATTCCTTCCCATTATACAAGGTCCAGAAATTACCCCTGGATCAACCCTTAAAACATGTGTGAGTACAAGGCCACAAGAACGAAGGCATGTGCACAAGTTAAGATCTTAACACTAACAAGCTCTAATAAGTTAACAGCTGTAACACTAAGATCCTCAGAGAAGGCCTCGCTAAAGCACTTGCTCCCAGTTGGACTCGGGTCCTTGAGAGCCCCCTTCATTCTGGACTATGCTTCATTTATTCTTATCTATCTAGGGAGTGTCAGGCATGTGTTCTCTCTAGTGACATGAGCATCAGGTTACACAAGACTTTTATTGCCCACTCTACAAGTTCTGCCTAACCATTGCTATAGAGTCTAGATCAAAGTTTTTATGGATAGGTTGATGTCTAGATTTCTCTTTGTGTTAGCCTGCAGAGTACCTTCCCACACCAAAGACACTGGAACATAGGGGTAAGAACTCCAAGTGGGCTCTAGCTTGACTTCTCTACATTTAATGAGCTATGTGGACATTGTTCTCACAAATTGGGCTCTTCTGTCAGCTGTTGGAAAGTGATATTCACTCTCTATAATGGCATCAGCCTGGTTTATTTGGGGATCCCCAAGATGGTCTTTTGGCTAATTCCTTAACTGAATATAACTCCAGCCCACCACTAGAAGACTTGTCTGGTTACAAAAGATAACCAGTTCAAAGTCCATATCCTTCATTTCTAGGAGTCCTAACTAGGGCCATCCTCACAGATTCCAGGAAGATTCCACTGCATTCGGTCTGCACACTGCTACGCCCAAACATTCCCCAGTTCCAACTGACTCACCAATAATTCTCTCTCTTCTTATCCTACTTCAATTTCATTCATCCTGCTCCTGCCCCTGCCTCTCCCAAATTCACCTGAAAAAAATCTATTCTATTTCTTCCAAAGGAGTTCCATGTTTCCACTCTTGAGCAAATTTCTTTATCTACCTTCCCTGGGTCTGGAGATTGTAGCTTGATTATAATTTACTTACTAGCCACTAGCCGCTTATAAATAAATACATATCATACTTGATTTTCTCAGTCTGCGATACATAACTCAGAATGATTTTTTCCTAGTTGTACTCATTTACCAGCAAGTTATATGATGCTATTTTTAAACATCTGAGTAGTCTATTGTGTAAACATACCACATTTTCTTTATATATTCTTTGGTTGAGAGATTAGGTTGTTTTAATTTCTGGCCAATATAAATGAAGCCACAATGAATAGAGTTTAGAAAGTGCCCTTGTGATAGGATGGAGTGTCCTTTGGGTTTATACCCAAGGTTGGTAAAGGTAGGTATTGAGATAGATTGATTCCCAATTTTCTGAGGAATAGCCACATTATTTTACACAGTGGCTGTACAGGTTTGCCCTGGAACCAGCAATAGAGAAGTGTTCCCCTTGCTTCAGACCCTCATCAGCATGACCTGTCACTTGACTTATCCGTGATATTTATTCTGTCTAAGATAGAATCTCAAAGCAATTTTTGTTTGCATTCCTGATAACGAAGGATAGTGATCATTTCTTTAAGTGTTTTTCAGCTATTTGACACTTCTCTATTAAGAACTTTCTTTAGATTTGTACCCCATTTTGAAGAGATAGTTTCTGGTTTCTTTAACAACTCTGTTGTGTCACTTGTTTTGGTGGAAGCTGTCTTGTGATATTTTGCTTAAAAAAAAAGACTTGAGAGAGCAAATGATGGTTAGAAAGAATATAAATAGAACCTACGAAGAGAGAGAGGATAATCTATACTGGTCTTCTTTGATGTTCACTTCCCAGAGAGAAACATAGCAAAGTACTTCGAGTGGTATTCTAACTGATTCTTTTTTTTTTTTTTTTAGATATTTTCTTTATTTACATGTAAATTTTCCCTTTCCCATTCTTGACACTTCTGCTGACTTGTGCTCATGGGGGAGACTTGTAGTTTCTGTTGGATCAAGCTGCTGCTATGCTACTGATTAGCATTTGGTGTTTACTACTGAAGTGGACTGCTGGTGCCCTGACAACAAAGAGTGGAATTGCCCCGAAGAATTAGTACTACCTGAAGACCAAGCAATACCACTCCAGGGCATATACCTAGAACATGCTCCAATATATAATAAGGACACATTCTCCACTATATTCATAGCAGCCTTATTTATAATAGCCAGAAACTGGAAACAACTGAGATGTCCCTCAACAGAAGAATGGATACAAAAAATGTGGTAGATTTACAGAATGGAGTACTACTCAGCTATTAAAAACAATGAATTTATGAAATTCTTAGGGAAATCTGGAGAATCTCATCCTGAGTGAGGTAATCCAATCACAAAAGAACACACATGGTATGCACCCACTGATAAGTGGATATTACCCCAGAAGCTCAGAATACCCAAGATACAATCCACAAACCACATGAAGCTCATGAAGAAGGAAGACCAATGTGTGGATACTTGGATCCTTCTCAGGAGGGGGAACAAAATACCAAGGGAAGGAGTTGCAGAGATAAAGTGTGCAGAAGAGACTGAAGGAATGACAATCCAGAGTCTGCCCTACCTGGGAATCCACCCCATATACAATCATTGAACCCAGACATTATTGTGGATGCCAACAAGTGCTTGCTGACAGGAGCTTGATATAGCTGTCTCCTGAGAGGCTCTACCAGGGTCTGACAAATACAGAAGTAGAGGTTACTAGCCATCTATTAGACTGAACACAAGGTCCCCAGTGAAGGAGCTAGAGAAAGTATCCAAGGAGCTGAAGGAGTTTGTAGCCCCATAGGAAGAACAACAATATGAACTAACCAGTGCCCCCAGAGCTCTCAGGGGCTAAAACACTAATTAAAGACATGGTGGGACTCATGTTTCCAGCTGCATATGTAGCAGAGGATGGCCTAGTTGGTCATCAATGGGAGGAGAGACCCTTAGTCCTATGAAGGCTCTATGCCCCAGTGTAGGGGAATACCAGGGCCAAAAGGTAGGAGAGAATAGGTTGGTAAGCAGGGGAGGGAATAGGTGGTTTTTCAGAGGGGAAACAAAGAAATGGGAGAACATTTGAAATGTAAATAAAGAAAATATCAAAAAAAAAAAAAAAAAAAAAAAAGAACTGTTTCTAAAGAAATCCACTTCTCCCTTTACCTAGTAATCTTCATTCTCCCCTACCTCTGTTCAGTGGGCTGGTAGAAAGGTTGAATCTGGTAGAAAGGTTGAATCGTTTAAGAACCATAGATAAAATAGGTTTTGAAAAATAAAATGCTATTTTAATTGGATTATATGAGATTTTGATATCTAGTTTCTTGCATTATTTATTTTCTTTAAAATAATCTACATTTATTAGAAAAATAGTGTCAGAGAGAAAGAATGAGGGGAAAGAGTACATAAAATATTTATCTTTACATAAACTATTATTTTGGTTAGAATTATTTGTAAAGTTGGTATGTGACATAATCACTCATTTTATCTAACCTCAGACTCCATCACTGAGTAAGACAATCATGGTATATGAATAAATGTAGTTAAATTAGTAAAATTAATTTTATTATCATTTAAAATTATCATTTAATGCTACATGTTGGATTTTTAAAGAAAATTTCTAAACTGATATGGAGTATGGTAATCCTATATTATTCATAACACTCATTTAATTTATCTGCTCTATAACACTGTCTTTATGCATTATAATTCACCCAGAATTGCCATGTAGATCTTGCGTGACAGCAGTATTTGTGGCAAAAGCTTAAAGAAAACCAGTCTCCTGCACCAGCATTGTCACCTGCCACCCCCTAACTCAGAGGTAGCCCAGATATGTCCTCGTACTCTTGTGCTAGATGCCCACCAAAATATGACAGCTAGAAAAAAATCTGAAATTTCTCTCGGACCTTTTACCAATGTTCCAACATCCTAGCCAAACTCTGGCCTGCAAGTTCCGTAAAGAATGTTACCCACCCAGACTAATTGCCTTTTGCATTGTTAGGGAAATAATGTAGGGGTAGGGCATTGAAGGTTATAAAATGGAGACTTATCCCAGGGCAAGGTCAGGTGGAATCCTCATTCTCAGTAAATATAGGGCAGGCCACATTAGATCAGCAGTTGAATGACTCCCAGTAACTAGATTAACAAGGATCCCCTGGGGCTAGCCTCTGCTAGCCCAGAAAATTAGCATAGTTGAGGAACTAACTAGACCCACCCAGTCTGTAACTTAAACAGCAAACTGAATAGGAAGTATTTGCACCTGGCTTCTAGACCAAGGTGACCTTAGTCAGAGCTAACTTAGTTTGCAACTGCTGTTTAGTTCCTGTCAATTAACATGTATATACTTTGCTGCTGACCCATTGTGTTCCTAACTAAAGGCTATGTACCTGTACCTTGTGTGATGTATCTTGACCATTGTACCACCCGATTCTTTCAAACCCTTTTGTTTTGACTATATAAACTTGACTCCATATTTGGAAAATACATTCAGATTCTACACTACTTGTGTGAGTCTGCTTGTCACAGCCGAATCCCATGTACATTTGGTCAGAACTCATCGTCCCGAGGTACAAGGGACCCCTGAAAGAAAACCCCCCAGTCCATAGCACAGAAACAAGGAAGTCACCTGAGACAAAAATAAAAAGTTTTCTCCTACAGGTTAATTTTCTATCATTTTGATGAAACACCTGAGAAAATCAGTTTATAAAGAGGAGTATCCTCATTAATATTCATGGTTTCATTTGAATTTCAGGTAATGCACTCAGCCTTCCTTTCCCCTCACACCTACCTCTGCCTTTTGCATCCTCATTGTGGAAGCTGTAGTGTGTCAGCGTGTCCCACACTAAACCTTTTTGTTCACACTTCTTGGCTTGCAATTGTTCATGGCAATGAATGATGGGTTGGGTTTGAGCCTTTTGGCTTCGCTGTCCTGTCAATACTGGAACCTCACTTGGCCATGTTTTGGATATCCTGTTATTAACCAATATAATGGTGATCTTGAGTCTCCTGGACCAGTTTTTCCACTTGTTCTAACAGTTCTTAGATAAGATAGATGTTGGAGTGGCCCTGGAACTATACCTAGGTGGTATCTGAATTGATGGCACACATATCTCTTGCACTCAGACCATTAGATTATGATACTGAGATACAGAAAATATTTCAAAATATGTCCTTCCTAGTTCTTTAACCTATTTACTGTGAAGTGCCTGCTGTACCTATGAACCTTAGAAATTATTGCAGACTACTATTTGATTTTCTTAGGTATTTTGTTAAAATGTCCAAAACTAACATAGAATCTGTGTGACAATGTCCCTTCAGTGCAACTTAGAGCAACTGGCATGAGTCAGATCTACCTTGTCCTCACATTCATAATTTATAGACAAACTTGAAAGAAAATGTGAGCAGTATTTTGGCTGACCATCTTAACTAAGGTATGTGGTTCCTTGTAAATTCAATTTCAAAGACTCTCAGAGCTGGGAAGAATCTCACTCAAGTCTCAGGATGACGCAACCACCCAATAACTCACGAGAGATGGATCTTGATGCAACAGCATGAGGTTTATTTGGGGGGGGCATGGATGCCAGATCTGGGGTCAAACACATAGCCTAGCAGGCCAGAGGAGTTCGACCCCAAACACAAGAAGTAAGGGGTATTTAAAGGGAAAACCCAAAAAGTAGTGGGGTGAGGGGGTTACCAAGGAAACATAAAACAGGAAAACAGTGGAAAATTCTAAGAGACCCAGCCCCTAATTGAGTCAGGGTCACAAGGAAAACATTCTGCACTTTCATTGTCACAAGAATGTGGTTTGGACAATGGTTATTCTTTTCATGGCTGACCACCCAGATGATTCATATCTTGCTTCTTGTGTGGATCCCCCAACTATGGGCCTTGTGAACAACAAGTTCCTGAAACTGACCAGTCTGCATTCTTAGCTAGGTATAGAAGTTTCCCCCTGACTTCTTAAGTAAACATTATACACTATATAATACCACATTTCTAATAAATGTTCTTATTTTTAAAACTCTAAAATTCTCCACCCTTATAAATTCAAAAGAAATTTCAATACATGACTAGAGGAAGCCGTAATATAGATGTGTATGGATCATATATGGGCATGCATGTTAAAGAAAATGGTACAATATGGGCTTTGGGATATAACATGCATTCATTACTTATCAAACAAAAAGACAGACTTTGTAGATACAACAAAATTGCCTTCTTACACCTTTCCAAATGTCATTCTAAATTCATATGGGTCTTTAACTTTTTCTTATTTATCTTTTAAATTATATAGTATTTAATATGCTTATCATGTGCTTTAGAGTAAAGTTTAAAATACTTAAAATATTTTTATGTCACATGAATTGCTCCATTGTATGTTTTGTTCATATGTTTTGAAAAGAATTCTGACTAAATATTAAATTTACTTATTCAGTTTCATATTCTCACAATCAATTTTTCTATTAGTCTACTCTACCTCCAAGGAATACTTACTTCTAAATTCATGTCATGTATTCAATACACAATTTGATGTTAATCCCTTTAAATTTCTAGATCTACTACTTGTCAACTATTTACATTTCTTTCTTTCTGAGATTGGCTTAATTTGGGTAATATGATTATTTATATTTGCGTTTTTATTATGGTTTACCTTAATACTACTACTTAATTCTCTGACCCATATTCTAGCAGTGCCAGTGAGGATAAACAATAGCCTCAATCTTGTATTAAATGCATATAAACTGTGTTCAATTCTATAGAAAATAAGAGCACAAATGTTTGACTTTTTATCTCTAAATAATTAATACAACTAGTTATTTTGTGACAATGAGTTAATTTGCTACATATTTGAATCCATTTTTCTTTATACCAGAGTCACAATTTCATCAACACTTACCTACTTATAAATCTCTAACATTGTGAAAACAGCCAAACTTGCTATGTATAGTAGATTTGGCATTTTCCATGAATGTCTGATAGCATCTGAAAACTATAGTAATCTACAGTGTATATTGTTATTTATTATTCACAAATGGCAAGAAGAAATCATTAGAATATTGGATTTATAAAATTTATCTATGAGCTAAACTATTTAAGTGAACAATTATGTTTAGTGCATGCCAAATTGAAAAAAAAAATTTGAATACCAGCAGGCCATCTTTCACTTTATATGATCTTTCTCTACTTTATGTTATAATATATATTCTTGGAGGAACCATATGTTTAATATTTAAGCTATTTAATATTTTAACTCTGTGGTATTGTTCATTCAGGCAGAAACATGAATACTGAGGATATGCAGCTAAAATCCTATTAAGAAGCCAGAAAATCTACTTAACTTTCAGAATGTTGATCTGGGTCATTTGCAGTGCATTTAAATGAAGGAGAAAATGTTTTAGATGTTTCTATATTAGATACGATGGAAGTACTTTGCTCAAAAATAAATTAATAATTTAAATGTTTTTCTTTATATGCTTACTGTGTTATTAAGGGTCAGTGGTATATAATTCTCATCCTGCAGTTTTGAAATAACATTAAATATGAGGAATCTATGCCCTCATTTTTATAGAAATAGCTGCTTGTGTTTCAGTACCTGCTGCCCTTAAGACAATTGCTGATCTCCTGTTCATATATTATCTATGACATCTGTGATATGACAGGTATCATTCATTTTCAAATCTTCCTAAAGTATTTATTGTTCTAGCATCTTCTTATGTCATTTTTTGCTGTGTTGTTCATGTTCCCAGCTAAGGTAAATCTAGTGATGTTGTGACTGCAGCTAGTTTTTATACTTACACATACTGAAAAAATATAGAAAATAATTAATCAGACAAATATTTCAATAATTTTTATCAAATTAAATACTCAAATATAGGTATTTTTAAAAAGATCTTCCTTGGATCTTTTAGACTAAGTACAGCCTCACTGGGCTTTGTGAGGAATGAGATCCTAAGGTTAATGTGTGCAATTTTGATTATAGTGATAGTTATGGTGTTTTTCATTCTTTCCCCACATACTAAGTCTGCAGTATTTTTTTCATCTGCTCAAACAGAAACCCCATGTACTCCTGCTGGAACTACTCAATTTGACCCTATGTCTACCACACAGACACTGATTTTCCAATGCCTAGGGAAACTCTCATCCACATTTAGGCTCAGTTGCTTTTCCTAGTTTGGATATTAAATATAAATTGAATTTTATACTGAGATATGAATTTTCAATTGTCGTTTAAGATTATATTATTTCAAGTAACAAAACGTTTTCAAAATTTGCTTCATTTCCAGTTACACTCTGGTCCTTATCACGTTTACAGCTTATATTATCGGCATCACATGACTACTATACTTGGTTCCTCATACCACGTATTTGATCATGGGTATTTTTGATGTTTCTAGTAAAAGGTTGTAGAAAAAATATATGCTATATTTTTGTTTACAAACTATTTTTGGGACCATAGTTTTCATTTACCTTTATTATATACTTAAGAGTAGATTTTTCTATAGTGTACATTCACTCCAATTTCCAGCTATTTTGAGGAAACTAGATAATAGTTTTTGAATACTATGGAAGCTTTTTTAATTTCAAGTAATTCCATACATTCAGTACTGTTTACTATTTTCCTTCTTCAGACCAGTCTACAAAAATAGAAGTGTCATCTCATTATAGCACCATCCCATTCAATGATCAATACAACCTGTGTAGTACTTTTTAATTATAAATTTCAATGACTTTCTTTGAAAAATATCTCTTAAAAAACTTTCATTCATTTTAAACTGCTTTCATCTTTTTTATTATGTGATTCTTATAGTTCTCACAAGGTTCACTCTATAAAGGCTTTTAGAACTCATTTTTTCTAGCCTTAATATCAACCAATAACAACATATTTTACAATTTCACATCTGTCCTTTGTAGTGCCAGTTTAGATTATAATAAATATCTTATTTTTCTTTTTTCCACAAATATTCTAGGCCTACAGCAATTTTAACGAGGTACTCAATAAATTTTAAAAGCTTTGAAATAAAAATTAAAGTATTTTATGTTATATTCAAATCTACATATTCATTAGTTTATTTCTTTTGTATTGAAAAAGGTATTGGAATACCAAGTAAACATATCTATTTACTTAGTGTTTTACTTCACAGAGATAAACTTTTCAAAGGAAAACTAATGTATCAAAATAATGTGGACTTCATAGGGTAAGACTACTTAAGAAAGTTAATTTTATACCCAAAAGCCTATAAATTGTTTAAAATTTCTCCAGAACGCTGAGTTACTTATGCAGAATTCAAACAGCTTAAAGATTCCCATAAGTGTTGATATATAGAACGGGTGAGTTAAATTACTGTACAGCTCCAAATCATATACTCTACTTTCAGCTGGAATTTCTCTTCAATCCTTTCCCCTATAATGTAAAAATTATGTAAATTTATATATAAATTATATATAACAGTGAATCTATTTAATTGATTCTAAATTTCACCTTTTTCATCTTTTACTGATGTTTTTTGCAAAGGTTCATCATCTTTATCTTTTCATGCCATTGTCTTTATAAAAACCTAAGCCTACCTGAATATCTTATTTTTCTTATCTGTGTCCATTTCAAATCACATAGCATATAGAATAAAACTACCATCTATGTCTAAGAGATGTTTCTGAGAATTCATTATCAGCATCAAAATGCTAACACAGGAAGATACACTTGATTTCATTCATACATAATTGTTTTATATTATCTCTAAAATCTTCATATTTATTTAATTTTATCATGAGACTTTGAGAAATCTTTTAACTTACTAAGCTGAAAGTTTATTATTGCTGGTGAATAGAATATGAAGTAAAATATTATATTGTATGATATAAAAACTTCTAAATATCACATTTAAATTGCCCAATATGTATAGAATGCTTAACATATAAAATGATTGGAAATTTTTATAATTAGACAAATTATCAAAATCATAAATTATATCATAGAGCATCTTATTTCATTTTCAATTTGAGTGCACATAACAAGTTCTTACAGGACAGAAATAGTACTAATGATTTCTGACTTTAGTGTAGACATCTAGTAGAACAGTACATGCTATAAATTTTTTCAATTTTAACAAATAAAATACTTTGTCATTCAATATTTTTATTTAGCCATGAACATAATCTCATATAAAAGCAAATTATTTCCTTTATTGTATCCTAGTTTTCCAGAGGTGTATGCCAAGTTTGATAAAATATGTTTTGTTTGCTTTCCATGTACAGAAGAATGATCATGAATGAGTAATTGTAGAAGTAGAAATGAAAAAAAGCAATTCTTCATTCTTATTCCTTCAGCAAAATATGTATAAGAAAGTGGAGATTCTGGAAAAGTATTCCATGTGCAGTGTCTCAGGCAAATATAAGTATGCAAATAAGATTCCTCTACATGTAGGAACGGTGAGATTGCAGGAGTCATAACACAGCTCTTGGCTAAAAATACTTTACAATCTAGCTACAATGACATTTTGTGTCTCCACTATCCTCAAAAGGTTAACACTTATTTATGTGTTTATTAAATTTCATGTGATATATTGGTTTTAAAAATAGCAATGCCATCAATTAAATATTTTTGGAACTGCAAGGATAATTTTACTAGAGGTGAAAAAAATGGTAAGACATGAAACCTGTAAATCTTGGCAATTTCCTAAAGGAGAAAATTTAGACAAAAGAAGGGAAAAATCTTTGGGTAATGCCAGCATAAAGGTCAGCCACATGGTGGCAGAAAATGGTAGAGCAAGGAGGGGTCTCTAGAGGAAGTATAAGGAAGTGTGGAAATAAAAGGAAGATGGAAGGTAAGAGATATTTTCAAAGTTTTCTGGGTAATTTACAAATTATTTCTGAAGTAGCATGCCTATGCTCTATAAGAGACTCAGTTGAGGAGCAGGAGTTCTAGGAAGATAAAATACATTGTCTCATTACAGAAAAACTTATCCTGCTTAGCATAGTTTAGGAGGATCCCACTTCCCAGGATGAACCAACCTGACTAAAGAGTATAACCTTTATCAGGTGATTGATTGTTCTACCTGAAATGTTAGATCCATCGCTGCATCCATGATACAATCCAGAGCTATTCTCTTGACAGGGTGTTTCCCTTAACAAATCACTATTTTTATGCCAAGACCGCTACATCTAATGAGATAACTCTTAAACTATTTAGTGTATGTGTTGAAAATGTGTTTAGATATAACCTGTTTAAAACTGAAGCTAGATATTATTTTCAACTCCAATAGTGGTCAAAGGAACTTTGTAATTATTAGAATGTCTAAAATCAAAGTGTGGCATTCTTTAAATATTTGTCTTTTTGACAGAGACAAAAGCGATTGGGAGAACAAGAAAAAAGAAGGAAAGGGGTGAAAAGGAGAGATGGAGGAATGGAGAAAAAGAGGGGACACGAGAAAGACTATAAATGTAAGGTTAATTTTTACATTAAAACAATAAGATTCACAGGTTGGTACAATGGATGATTTCTTGTATTCTTCCAACCACATGTAGAACCTACCACTACCATAAAGCTTACTTCAATTGAAATTTTCATATTCAATTACTGATAGAGGGATGATGTACTTTCTGGTTACTTTCATTAATGTATTTCATTAGTAAGTAATTGGTAATCTAGGATACAAGAACTGAATATTTAAATTTTTAACATAAATAAAAAAAATAACATGATGTCTCTGTCATGTATGACTTGAGTTGTATTTGCTTCAAATTTTCATCTGGAGTCCAGCTACTTGGCTGTGTGGTTTATAACTCTGAGGCTAGTTTTTCACTCAGCCGTTCTAAGAACTCACCATGTGTGCCATATGGCAGTCATTGAGTAGGTGAAAATGAGAAATGAAACCCATCGGACACCCTCTGAAGAAACAGGAAATTGAACACATTACTTTCTACCTATATTCTTTGTCAGAGTCAAGTCACATATGGATGGTTCCTGTAGAATATTATCTGTATTCTGACTCTGAATATGTATTATTATATACAAGCAGTCACTGTAAGAGGGTAATAGCAAACATATATAAATATCAGTAGATTTTGTAATTTTTAAAATGATGAAGTTAAGTCAAGCCAAAAAATATACCGGTAAGGAAAATTGTTTTCATTGAATATCTGTAAATATGAGTAAAGAGATTTGATATTCCTTTGCACCTACATATAAACATGTAGTGTGTCTTATCTAATACAGTTCTGAAAAATGAAAAAAATGTTTGTTTCTTTGATTAGACTATATTCACATTAAAATATTATGCAGCTATTATAAGGGCCTAGGAATTCGATAAAAAATGTAATTTTAATGTGAAATTTAACATGCACAAACTTGAAATTAAAGAACTCTTATGTTTCTAGGATTAACTAAGTAATTGTAATATATTCTATTTCTAACTCTCCAGGTTTTTCTGTTCTTACGTCAGCAGCAGTTTTGGATGCAAGGGAGTTCAGATAGAAGTGAGATGACAATGTGGGTAAGTTGATCCTCTCCTGACACCATTGACCCATCTCACAGGTACTAATGAACCCTTTTTCACAGTGAAGTTAAGAGAGCTAGAGTGAATATGTTCTATAATTTTCTTCTTTTCTTTATTCTCTCATACTTTCCTCAAGCACTCCCCTCCCTTCCCTCCACACTGTACCTACCTCTGCCACCTCTAATCTTCCCCAATCAACTTTTGCTTCTTTTCCCTTCAGGAAAGAGCAGGCCTCTCAGTGATATCAAGCAAACACAGCATGACAAAGGTCTTACAAGCAGGCAAAAGGATGAGAGACATCCTTACTGCCACTGTTTAAACTCTAACAAAAGTCCCCAATGTAAAATCTTTCATTGTTTTCTTATGCTTCAAAAGTGAAGAACATGTTCTATAATTTTAAACTATAAGAAACAATGAGAGATTTGCCAAATCAAAAGTCGCATCAAGTATAGTATAGTACAGCAGAGTCTGGAGGAGAAACAAGTACCTTTTCTATGAAGTTACTATTAGTTCTCTTTCTATGAGAAAGAACAGACATAATTGTATTAGTGAGCAAAATCCAAAAGGAGATTTAAAATTGTGGACTATAGGATTCTAGCCCTGCTACATAAAACTTTACAACATTCACGACTTCCCATGGGCATTTTCCTTTTTGATAAAAGGAGAATACCATCTTATTTATTTCATAAAGGTCTTGAGGGTAAAATTGAATTGATGTTTTTAAAAGTTTTAATGATCATAATCAATGCTGTGATAAATGTGTATTTTTAGAATGAAAGAATGATAACCTATTATTTAGGAAGCTTACTTGGCAATCCAGGTAAGAGGAAATGATACTGCAGGACTCCTACTCATCTGAATTCTCTCAAACCATTTCAAAATTTGATTCTTATCTCTAAATGACCAGATTGCCCCAGTGAAGGCTTTCTGTCACAGAAGAAGATACACATTGTTATAGATCCTGGGTTCGAAAAAACATTGATGATGGAAGATTTGCTTTACTCTTTTTCCAAACCAGAGTTTGTTACTCTATCTGTCCTCTAGAAATAACATTGCCAAAACCAGTTGCCAACAGTAGACCTATGTATAGTTGCTATTTGCTGCAAAAGTTTAAATGGAAAACAGAGTAAAAGTTTCATGCAGGAGTAAGATTGTAAGTTGAGTAGTAGTTTTATTTAATTAATGACTTTGCAAATAAAATCAACAAGTGGTTAAAATTTATTGTCCTTATTTTCATTGGCAGCTAATAAGCCCATACATAACATAAAATGGCAATAATTCAGATTAATTTTATCAAATGATACAAAAATTTTCCATTATTATTTTCTTAATATTTTTTCTGTCAATAATTGTTTTAATAATATGAACTACAAATTGAAAATAACACATCTCCAGTGATATTATTCTAAATCTTGTTTGATGATAAAGATTAGGTATAACACATTAAAATTATATTACATATGTATACTATGCATATAAGTAAAAATGTACATATAATTACATATGTATATAAGTTTTTTGTGTTTATGCATGAATATGCTATATTTTGAGACTATTTTCCTCAAAGCTTTTAATTTGATTTCACTTGGAATTATTCCATGGGTGAACAACATCTTGTAAAGGAATCCATTCCCTAAGCAATCACAGAGAAAGAAAACCACATAGTAGGAGTTTGAAATTAGATTGCATATAAGAGACCTCAAAAGAAGAATAAAGATGTGACTTTTCTTTGTCTACTTGTAAAGAAATATCTTATTACATCCACAACTTTCATTTTCATAACAGATCCAAGGGAGCTATCTCTTTTTCAGGGTACCAAAGGTCTGCTAAGCATTGTGCTTTCTGAATCCAGGATAAAATTATTTTTTCTCTGTATTTTAAGAGCTATAATGTCACTTTAAAGAATGAAAATAGGAAATCTATTACAAATCAGTAAGTAAGCAAGAGTGTTTTTCTCCACGGCCATCTGACAGGTCAAGATATTCAGAAGGTTGAACAATCACAGAGAGTGAGAAAAAGGAGGTCAATTTAACATCCTCTGTAGCCCAGGTGTCCTCTGCTCTCCGCAGTTCTTTGAACTCATTGAAATACTTTCCTAAGCAGTACCAATTGCTTTACCTGCATCTATTATAAATTAGTTTTCCATCCAAAGTAATATAATCATGGGAAATCTCATGTAATATACTTTAAAACATAAAAAATGGATAGTTTTAGAACTGTTTAATTACCTTTGAAAGATAGTGAGTATCAAAGTATTTCATATTTCAAAACCCGTTTTATCTTGCATTGCATATTTTAGTAATATTTAGATTTAGTCATGAAATTAGCTATTTTATTTTATTTCACAATAATTTTCACAACAATAAGCCCATTGTTTATTGTAAATAACTGAATGTTACTGCTTTTATTTGAATTATAGTATTTCTTTGTAATAAGAACAAATTCAAGTGATAATAAAATGACACCTAATAAATTTAGTGTTATCATAACAGGTAAAAAATTCAACAAGTGTGGCCAAATGTTGGTATTTATAAAATTCTAGCTAAGTAGTTTTACAATGAAGTGAACATTTTAGTTAATAGTACTTGAAAACAATCTCTTAATGAATATTTACCATGTAAATATTTATACTTTTTAGATATTTTTTGTTTACTGTTAAGGAAATATTCTTAATAACTAGAATTCATTTAAAAACTGGAACTTAGCAACTAATCATTTTAAGATATTCTTTACATAAAAAATAAATCACCTATGATCTGAATAAGTAAGAACTGCTTTCAGTTTTCTTTGCACTCATGAAGGAACTTTATCTTCACAAGAATATTACATGACTAAAGTCAATAACAAACAATTGTATAGAAATACATTTTAATATGCTACAATTAGGTTTATTCAGCTATAAAAGGTCACATTTTCAGCTTTCTGACAGTACTTCATCTAGAATGATGTTAATTTCTCTTACAGTTCTCAATTTGTACTCAGTACAGTACCACAAAGAGTTTTCTTTGTGAAATCTAAAGATCCTATTTTAGATAGATAGTAGTTATACTAAATATCAAGATTGCCATGACAATTTCCAATTAATACTATCAAACTGCAGTGTCTTTCTACTTAAAAATTTAAACTTTATTTTGCAAGAAAGAAAATCTATATCTTTTTGGCTTTCTATTTTTCTAAGTCTGAGTTTTTATGTCTAACATATAAGCTTATATGGAACCACCTTCAAACAGTTGATTAACCTATATTTTGAAAATAATTGTCACATACATTGATTTTTTTTTTAATGTTATCTCCTGTACTGTAAAAGCGTGGCCCACTTACACCACTTTTTAAGAAAATATCCCTATGCTTTCAATGGGGTTGACACCACAGGGTGTAAAGACCACATCAGACATCAGAACTTGGGAATATCTGGTAGGGACAGATCTCAACTGAGATTCCATCTTCCCAAATTACTGTAACTTGTGTTAATTAGTCTTAAAAATAGCAGCAGAGTTTTTTCCGAACTACATTTTCAGGTGGCATCAAGAAACCTTTACTGGCAGCTACAAACCACATCAGCATCCACTGGAGAACAGGAATAGCTTTTTATATTTATTTCTGAATCCTCTAGCATGTTCCATTGCCTGTTTAATTTATAAAGCTACCAAGCTTTACACCAATGATAAGTATATAATTGGAATTTGCTATATAAACACAATGGAACATTATTCTGCTGTAAAGAAAAATGGAATGAAACTTGAAGGAAAATAAATGGAAATGGAAAGTATAATCGTAATTAAGAAGGAATGAGTATTATTAAAATACACTAAATATGGTAAATAACACAATGGCTTTCATTTTGTTCAGAGAAAATATACTAATATGTATATTAATAACCATATTATATATAAAATTTTATTATTGCCTTAGAACTATTACCGACATGAATGGTGTTTACTCACTAATAAATGGAAATAGCAAAAAAAAAAATAGTACAGAATACCCAAGATGCAGTCCACAGAACTAAAAAAAGTCAACTATCTGAAGTGCCCAAGTGAGGATGCCTCAGTCCCACTTGGGAGGGAGAAGAAAACAATGATAGGGGGTGGGGCAGGGCAGGACCCGACCCGGGAAGGAAATGGGATGTGGGGTAAGGAACATGATCTGGTATTAGGTGAGAGAAAAGGACTGAAACCCTGAGGGCCAGCAGAAAGCCTGGAAACAGGCAACCTCAGGAGGTAGGAGGATTGAGGGACTCTCCAGAAAGTACCAGGGACCTGGAAGGTAAGAGACTCTCAGGACTCAAAGGGAGGGACCTTAGATGAAATGCTCTACATTGGGGAGAGGCACCTCCAGTAGAAAGACAGGGCATCAAGTGGGGGATGGGGTTGTGTCTCGACCGTCTTGGCCAGCAAGAAAGACAAGACCCAAGAGCTCTTCTTAAAGAAGTTTATTCAGGAACCTTGAACATTCCTCTTCTGATTTCTTGACTCCAAGGGGAACACCCCAGGTCCTTAAATGCTCTATCCTGAGCCTATCTCAATAGGCCACATGGTGCTATCAGATAGGTTGCCAAAGGCAGAAGCAAGCCAGACAGACAACAGCCAAATAAGGAGTTGTTTATCACTCTAGCTCCCCAGCAAGGAGTGGAAGCCAATGCCATCTTAGGGCACAGTTCAGACAGCTCTCTACAGGGTTGTCATCCCACAGTCAAAATTCTGACCCTTAATTGTTCCTGTCTGAAGGAATTGCAGGGATGGAAATGAGAGGAGCCTGAGGAAAAAAAAGTCCAGCAACAGGCCCAAAGTGGGATCCAGCTCAAGGGGAGGTCTCAAGGCCTGACACATACCCACAACATATAGCACACATCTCCCACTCACCACAGACCATACAAAGACACACACACACACACCCACACACACACACACACACAAATATACATACCACCTCCAACGCAAAAATGCACATACATGCACAATATACATATACATCCCACAACCTCACACTTAGTATACATACCACACAAACATCATACACACATTACAAGCACAAACACACACTCATATATACCACTAACATGTGATGCATCAGACCACATACACTTTTATGAACACATGCAGTTAATCACATACCATATATACATACACACATCAGACACAAACACACACACCCTACACACATATCACATGTACACACACATAAAACACATGCACATAAAACATAAACATAAAACACAAACTTTATACATGCAAACTTATACTACACACACAAACTTATACTACACACTACACAACATACACAAAAATATACACATACACATAACATGCACATGCATATACTATGCATCGTGTAATAACTCACACAGGCGCAAAGGATGCTTATGAAACAATTGTATTTTAAAAATAATACAAATTCTTATAAAATTATGCAAATGCCTAGATTTATAGAAGCCACTTTTAAGGTGTGACAGTAGTCATACACCTCTAAGACATAGTGCACACTGGGAAAAAAAT
This sequence comes from Montemys delectorum, assembly GCA_019843815.1. Classification (NCBI taxonomy): domain Eukaryota; kingdom Metazoa; phylum Chordata; class Mammalia; order Rodentia; family Muridae; genus Montemys; species Montemys delectorum. The sequence goes on along the minus strand of JADRCD010078570.1, from coordinate 20,583 downwards.
GGTCTCTTTTGTACATATGGAAGAAGCTGTATTTGATATTATGGACATTCCTGCTTATACCTCTAGTGCTAAACTTAAAAGATCTCCCAACATGGGCATTCCTTAAAGGCCACAATGACAAAGTGTAGTAAAAAAAAAAAGTTCTCAGATATCTCCAAGAATGTTTAGAAAGAAAAGTCAGTACAGACCTTACTTGCAGCAATTCTCAGCACAAGACCTTATTTGTAATAAAATTTCAAAAAGGTCTACAAAAGTTGACATGCTGTCATCTAATTACAGCATTTAAAAGGACAGGGAATAAAATCTACAACAGTAGGTTATGAGAACGTATCACGAATAAAAATTGTTTTTGACCCATTATTTGTGCTAATGTTGGGCTCGGGTATGTGTGTATCTTCCCTAAAGGAACGGAGCAGCCTCTTTGGGTTCAGTAAAGAGCCTGATATCAGATATGAAGAGCCTGGAGTTGGGATATAATATAGTGCCTGTATTTCTGAGATACCTAGTGATCATACCCATTTAGACAAGTTACATCATGGAAGAAGACTATGTTAGCAGTAACCATTTCTTCCCAGGACTACTGATCTAATGCCTGGAATTACAATGAGCTTCAGTCACCCATCTGCAATTGGCTACAGCCCTGTAATTAAAAAAAAAGAATTAACATGTCTCATGATTTACCAAACAATACGAATGACAGCAGCTTCTTAGGATGAACACAATGATTGGGAATTGATTTGGGTCCACCTTCCAGGTGTCCTGAACCACAATAATGATAGTAAGCTGTGATGCAATTATGTTAGCACATAGAAGAAATGCAAAATGCTTATGATTAGACCAATTCACCTGCTCTTATTACAATACTGACCCTGAAACAAACCTGCATACCTGGGGATACATGAATTTTGACAAAGAAGTCAAAACCATACAATGGAAAAAGAGAAATAATCTTCAACAAATAGCGCTGGTCTAATTGTAAGTCTGCATTTAGAAAAATGCAAATAGATCCATATTTATTACCCTATCAAAATTTAATTTAACATGGATCAAAGATCCCAACATAAAACTGGTTACACTAAATCTAAAAGAAGATAAAGTGAGAAGTATTCTTGAACACATTGGTGCAAGAGACAACTTCATGAATGGAACACCAATGGCTCAGTCTCTATCATCAACAACTGATAAATGGGACCTCATTAAACTGAAAAGCTCCTGTAAAGCAAAGGACTCAGTCAATAGGAAAAAACAAGAGCCTACCAATTCAGAAAAAAAAAAATCTTCACACACTCTATATCTGACATATCCAAAATATATAAAGAACTCAAGAAATTAGACTTCAAAAACCAAATAACCCAATTAAAAATGGGCAAGATTTGAAATGTAAATAAAGGAAATGATTAATTTAAAAATGAATCATTCTCATACAGCTCAAAATTAAAAGTAAAATAACAAAAAATAGTACAAAGCTAATAGTGAATTCTCAACAAAGGAATATTGAATGGCTAAGAACTTAATGGGGAACTGGGAATAGCCACTACAAAGTCCCAAATGCCAGAGACCCAAGAGGTTTCCAGGACCCAACAGGAATGGCATTAGCTGAAATATCCAACAAATGGGAGAGAGAACCTGTAGAGACCATATTCAGTGGATAGACATGGCCTCTAGTTGAGGGATGGGATCAGCCACCCACCTCAAACATATTAATTCAGAGTTGTTCATGTCTAAAAGCAATTCAGAGACAAAGAGTGTAACAGAGACTGAAAGAAAGGCTGTACAGAGACTGCCTCCCCCAGGGATCCATCCCATCTGCAGACACCAAACCAAGACACTATTGATGATGCCAAGAAGCACTTGCTGACAGGAGCCTGATATTGTTGTCTCCTAAGACACTGTCCTGGAGTCTGACCAATACAGATGTGGATTCTCACAGCCAACCATCAGACCATGCATGGGAACCCCAATGTAGTAGTTAGGACAAGGACTGGAAGAGCTGAAGGGATTTGAAACCACATAGGAGGAAGAACAATATCAACCACCCAGATCCCCCAAATTCTCAGGAACTCAATCACCAACCAAAGAGTACCCATGGAGTAACCCATGTAGGTTCCATCTGTATATGTATCAGAGAATTGCTTTATCTAGAATCAATGGGAAGAGAGTCCCCTGGTCCTATGGAGGCTCAATGACCCAACATGGGGAACAGTAGGGCACTGAGGCTAGAGTGGACAGGGGAACATCCTCTAGAAAGAGGAGGGAGAGGGAAGGTGTTCTGCTGTTTGTAGAGAAGAAACTGGAAAGGCAAATGACATTTCAAATGTAAATAAATAAAATAATCAATAAAAATAGAGAATAAATTAAATGTTCAAGCTACATAATTCTATGTATTCTCCTGGCCCATTGTGACTCTCCCCATGCCTGATTCTGTCCCCCTATCCCCCTAACCCTCCACTCACTCACCCTGGTTCCACCCTCCCTCTGCCTCCCATTACAATTTTTCCCTTCCTAAATGGAATTCAAGCATCCTCACTTTGGCCTTCCTTCTTCTTTAACTTCTTTGTTCTCTGAGATGTATTATGGATATTCTGAGCTTTTGGCTGATACGTACTTATCAGTGAGTATATACCATGCATTTGATGGTATTTGAACAGTGGCTGGCCCATTTTGAGACCCAATCCATGGTAGGCACCAATCCCTCATACTATTAATGATGCTACATTGTGCTTGTAGACAAGAACCTAGCATAGCAGCCCTCTGAGAGTCTCTACCCAGCAGTTGACTGAGACAGATGCAGAAACCCACAGTCGAATATGGTATGGAGGTCCGGAATCCTGTGAAAGAGTTAGGGGAAGGATTGATGGCCAGCAAGGATATGACAACCAGACAGGAAGACCAACAATGTAAACTAACCTGGACACCTGTAAGTTCCTACAGACTGAACCATCAACCAATGAGCATATAAGAATTTGTCTGAGTCCCCTAAAACATATCTAGCATGTGGAGAGCCCTGGACCGCGCCCTAAGATGGCGCCGGCTTCTGCTCCTTGCTGGAGCACTAGAGTGATAAACAACTCCTTATTTGGCTGTGCCAGTTGTCCTGGTTTGCTTCTGAATTTGGCATCCTATCTGCACATTCCATGTGGCCTCGTGTGATAGGCTTAGTGTAGAGCATTTAAGGGCCTGGGGTGTACTCCAGGTCAGAAGATTGTTCACGGGTCAGAAGATTGTATTAAGGTCCTGAATAAACTGCATAAAGAAGAGCTCTCGGGTTGCATCTTCCTTGCGGTGGAAGCTACACTAGCAAAGGACTGCCTTGTCTCTTCTCAGTAGGAGAGGATGTGCCTAATCCTGTAGAGTCTTGATGCTGACATGGGAGATTCCCAGGTGTTTTGCCTTTTCAGAGTTGAAGGGAGTAGGGAAATAACTATTCCAGGGGAGATTAGGAAGAGGGCAACATTTAGGATGTAATTAATTAATTAATTAATTAATTTAAAAAAGAAATGGTCAAAGTCATTAGTCATCAGTGGTATGCAAATCTAAACGATACTAAGATTCCACTTTACACCCATGAGAATAGCTAAGATCAAAATCTCAAATGGCAGCACATGCTGACAATGATGTGGGACACATGGGCAACTTGGACTTCAAGAGGGTCCCCTAACAAGTTGAGCTGGGTATGCCTCACTTCAATCTCTGTTCCCTAACATTTGATCTCCTTCCCCCTACCTTTAGTACCTAATTGGGCCTCAATGGGAAAGAATGTGCCTAGCCCTACTGGGACTAGATGTCCCAGTGTGAGGTGGTATCCAAGGAGGACTCCTCTTTCCTAAGGAGAAGGGGAGGGTACGATGGGGGAGGCATTTGTAAGAGTAGCAGTGTAAAGTGAGGAGAGAGAGGGAGGTACTGGGATGTAAGATGAATATAAAATAAATAAAGGGAAAAACTGCAAAAAAAGATAAGAACCCATGTTACATGTAGGCAAGGTCCGCATGATCTTGCCCATAAGTCATAAGTGGCTCATGGACCAGACTTTGAGAAGCACTCCTTAACATGAAACAGGAAAAATGAAAAGAAAAAGAAAAAATGAAGAATATGCTTATGATCACATAATGCTAATGATTACACCATTTTCTGCTATTATTACAAAACTGGCTTTGATGATGTTTGAGGCTTTAATTCTTTATGTTTGTTAAAAGCATGCCATTTGTTTTGGCTAGGTAATAGCTGTTTGTTTTTTTCTTATCAGTTTTACAGTTTAGTGTTAAGAACTGCAGAGAACAGTCTCTCTACTACACATGAAATTTCATCCTAAACATCCAAGAAATAAAATAAAATAAAAGGAGATGTAAGGGTGGGGGGAGGGAGCATTCTCAGAGGCAAAGAGGAGGGGGTATGGAGTGAGGAACTCTTGGAAAGGGAATTGAGAAGAATCAACATTTGTAATGTAAAATAAAACAATAGAAGAAGAAAAAGAAGATGAGAAGGAAGAGGAAGAGGAGAAAGAGGAGGAGGAGAAGAAGAAAGAGGAAGAAGAAGACAAGGAGAAGGAAGAGAAGAATGAGGAGGAGGAGGAGGAGGAGGAGGAGGAGGAAGAGGAGG
>JADRCD010078570.1:0-14836 GCA_019843815.1 Montemys delectorum | reverse complement strand
TGATTCCAATGGATTCTGGGAATATGGTGGCTGTTGCTCGGCAACAGCCACCATATTCCCAGAATCCATTGGAATCGCCTTCAACCTTTACCCAGCTGTACACGTCAGCAATGATATAAATACGAGGAGCATTCCTTTCTCTCTCTCTCTCTCTCTCTCTCTCTCCCCTCTCTCTCTTTCCGCGCTACTGCCCCCTCTCCTTCTCTTAATTAAACCTCTTTACATGGAACTGTTTAGACCCAGAGTGTGGTGCTTTCTGACGAGGTCGCTGCCACCGTTCCTAACAATTTTTTCTTTATTCCGTTTGTGCACAATACATCCCAACTGCAGATTCCACTCCCGTCCTAACCACCTTTTCTCCAGATTCACTGTTCCTCTATTTCCCTTCAGAAAAGAACAAACCTCTCAAAGGAGACCTTTACCTTTTACTTAAGGTGGTGATAACCTTCTCAAGAAATGAAAAATGGTAACTTAAAGATAATTTAATATGGTGAATATTTTCAAAAGCTATCAGGTAGCCTGGACAAAACACAATTACTTTTTGAATTACCGCCTGGGGAGGCCATGTATAATCTTGAATGATGGAATAATCTCGATTTTCTGATACCAACTGGAAATAAATAATAATGTTTCAGAAAATTTAAGGCCAGGAGATATTGACTTTTGTTCCTATATCTATTGTTTAGTGAATGAAATCAAATAGGCTCAGAGATTTGTATAGCTTTGGAAAATTTTTAAAATCATTATATACAAAACCATCTGTGAGACAAGGAAATTGAGCAGTAAAACTTAAACAAATAAGAGTGTATTTTTTTGAATTCTTATCTACGCAAACACTTAGGTAGTGGACTAATCAAACTTAGATAGAGGAAATTAAAAATAAACTGAGAACATGGTCTATAACATATCCCTGAAGCATATTAGGAATATGTCTTGTATATCATGCTCTATAGGAAGTATGCAGATCTTCTAGATGATATTATGTGCCATGGATAAATAAACATTAATGTTCTATGAATTAACAGCCAGAAGATATTATACAAGGATATCTGGCTATAATCTATGTATATAAACTATGAGGCTTAGATGATACATGAAATTATGTCTTAAGCAACAATCATGTTGGTTGTTTGGGGGACACATGTACTTCCATTGGTTTGTTATTCAGTAAAAATACTTGTAGTTCATCCAGATGCGTTTTGAATGTAGAGGGTAAAGATATTGAGTTCTGAGTTAATACAAGTTATTACTATGATATAAGATAGATAGATAATAAGTTTAATTCCACAAATGGGATAGACCACAATGAATAAAAATAATTTACAAAGCCATATAATAATCAACTACTCAGTACCCAGATGCTCTACCAGGATAACTACTAGCACATAGTTTACCTTCTCATACCTCACAGTTATGCAGCTTTATCCTTCATATTAAGAATTACTATAATAAAGACAGCAAATTAAACTCCTATGAAACATACTAAGTTAAAATGGCATTGCCCTCATTGCCCTGAGGCAATGGCAGAAATTCTTTATTTTAAATTAATTTATGTTTTACACTCCATATTTTATTCCCCCCATCTACCCTCCTACTGTTCTATAACCTATACTTCCTTACCACTTCCTTATGTCCACGTGGATTCTTTTATGTAATGAATCTTTTCATATACAGGGATGCAAATGTTTGTACATATGATTCTTTCATTTGATTTGCCAGAAGTCATTCTGCAAAATCTAGAATGATCGAGATGAATGAGGTAGAGTCCTAAGTGCTCAATCAACAATTATCCCTATGTCAGAGTGATATTTTTTTGTTATGGCCAATTTTACAAGGTTTAGTTTTTCTGTGAGATGCCTTTTAATTTAGATGAAAATGTTTTCTACCTCTACATAATTGTTTAGGGCCAAATTTATTCTCTTGAAATCCATGCCAATTTATAAGAGCAGTCTTGGATCAGATCATTATCAAATATTTCATCTGATGTCATGATATGAAAGTGGGCATCTGGTTCAACCAGCAACCGGCAGAACAGTTCACTTTCAAGGAGAACAGTATTATTTCAGCCATCAGAAGAGTTGAGCAGTTTGGAATGTATAGTAGAGGCTATCTATGGCCATTCCCTCTGTGACAAGATTAGAGAAAATCTTGAGGAAAATGGAAGAACATACCTGTCAGTAGAACTTTAGGAATTTAGTTGTTTAAAGCTGTTTTTGAAAAAGTCTTCCACATGGAAGAGAATAGTGTTTGAAAATTATGAATAATGAAAAATAGAGTATACAAATCAAGGTCATCATGGAAATGAAAACATATGCTGTAGTATTTTTATACACTACTACATTATTCAGAGTCTATAAACTTGAGACCATTTAATATGAATAAAGTCATACCTTATAGTATTTTCATAAACACGTATTCTACTGATTTCATTAAATACTGAAAATCATTTTAAAGACTTATTATAATTGTGTGTGTGTGTGTGTGTGTGTGTGTGTGTGTATGTGTGTCTGACTGTCTATGTATGAAAATATGAGTTTATGGAGGTGTTTTTGGGGGGCAGTGGTGTAAGTCCTCCTGGAGCTGTAGTAATATGTGGTTGTGAACCTCCCATAGTGATGGTAGGAGTAGAGTGTGGTTCCTCTGAAGAGCAGATGTTTTTTTTTTTTTTTTTTTTTTTTCAGAGCAGATGTTTTTCACTATTAATCCATCTCTCTGGTTCTGAACATTGGCTATTTTGTTTGTTTTTTGTCTGTTTATTTGTTTTTATTTACAAGTGTCTTTCATTGAAAGAGTAGATAAAAATCCACATTAAAGTGATACTCCTGAAGTTGAATCACTGATTAATTCATGGTCACAATAAAATAAGGAGTATGGTGAAATACTGAAATTTAGCTATAGTCTATTGTTTATATGATGTCTAACTATTAAATGGGTATGCAATAATCTTAATATTCCATTAATGTGGATATATAGATATATGTCACTATTTTTAGTTTTTCCATTGGATCTGATATACATAAGAGGAACAACAATCACAAAGTGAATTTTATGTCCATAAAGTATGTTTTAGGTCAATATTTTGATATCAAGTATAAAACAAATAGGTTTTTGACTTATCACCACCCCCTGCATTGGTGGTGCAAGACCTATTGTTTCTCAGGATTCTTAGACTTTCTACTTCATATCAACATTATACTACTGGTGTCATTACTTGATACTCATTTATATCCTGCATATTGTGAGCTTCACCATATTAAAGAATTGAAAACTGCTATATCCTATCAACTTAGCGGAAGTAAAATACTTGACCAAAGTAGTAGAGGATGTTGTTTATGTCAGTAGGAAAATCACATGTGTTCAGTCCGTTTTATGGTGCTGTTAAATGAGTTTTTTTTCAGTCTATAGAGAATACTTCTTTATATTTTATTATGATTTTTAAAAAAATGATGGCTAGGCAGTCTTTGTACTGAGATATATTTGCACATGGGGTATAATTTTGCTTTCTGTGAAATACTTTCATAAATCAATCTAGTTATTTCCATTTTTCAGAATTCTACATTTGAGTTTAATCATGACAGGTTTAAATACAGGAGAGAATTTATGCTCTTTGAGGAGTTAGTTCCTACTTATAAAATGAAAAATGAAACTGAGCTAATGTCTCATGGGCTCTTCTCCTGGTTGACAGGCAGTGATAATAAATAAAATTCTCAAATAAATATATCAACAATATCTCTGTGCACTACTGTGTCATTAATGTTCAAAGGAAAGAAATGTAAATTATTATAGGAAAAAAGAAAATCTAATGTTAAAGGAACAAAAATAGTGTTATTACATCACTGACACCTACAGAAGTTTTTAATTTTTTAAAAACTTCTTTAATGAAATTTACTTTTATCAAAATTAGCTTTACTTTTGAAATAAGAAATGGAGCTAATTTCAAGAGGGTAATTAGTGCCAATATGACATGAAATATCATCTTCCTATATGTAATCCTTTAGTCTCATAACACAGAGCAAAACTATTTATTCTTGCTATTCCTCCCATAGCAGATATTTTCTACACAGCACATTAACTCTGTCCTTGTTTTGATTGCTTTAACCACCAGGGTTCTAATATTTCTCTGTGCCTGACTACTATGTTCAAGCCTCCAAATGCAACACTCAGTAAAATTACAAGCACACCAGGTCTTAAAATGCTTATTTCAAAACTTCAAAAAGAGGTCTTTTTAAAGGGATCATTTTTCCATCACACTATGAGTGACCAAATGATAACACCCATAAATGATTAATGGGTGGGATTTATATAGGGAGCTGCAAGAACTTTCTCACCTCATAAGAGAGGATATTGATAGCACTAGAATGAAGATTCACAAAATTGATTGTTAAAATAAATAGACATAACTTAAGATCGAATTTTATGATAAACCATATTAAATGAAGCACCAGAAATAAGCATAAAGATTACCTCTATTATTTCTACTGATAGGAATAATTTTAAGATAATACAAATAAGTGAAATGGAATGAACACAGTGCTAATATACTCAATGCAGCTTATTACAAAGAATCACTGTTTCATCAGATTTCTGAATATGTGTTATATAATTGAATCTAACTATTTTAAACAATATATTCTGATAAATATTTACCCAACCCCTCCCAGATCTTCCCCACCTGCCTACCCACCCAACTCTGGGTCCTTTCATTCTCTCTCTTTTTAGAAAAAAACAGTTACTCAAAACAAAACAAAATAACAAAAATAAGAACAAGAAAAGGCAAACAAACAAACTAGAATAAATAATAAAAAAGAAAGGAAAGAAGGAAGGAAGAAATGAAAAGCTCAAATAACACACATAATGTGTGTATGTGTTGCCTTTGCAAAGAGAAATCTTAAAATTATATCTCTGAAATCTGACTCCTTATACAGTGTATATAATGTATACTGTAATGGTTCCAGTATATTTCTCAATATAAATTTTACAGGGTAAAAGAAAGTGGGATGGTATATCTATAATTATGCTGGAAAAAAATTACATTTGTTGAAGAAAAATACTACTTTTGAAAATTTTCACTTTCAGGACTTAAGCCTTCCCAGTATAATATAAAAGTCAGTATATTACATATTATTCACAAATAATTCCAGCTACAATGATGTATTTTGATTGAAAGCAAGGTTTACAGGAATAGAAGAAGACAGAGATTATAAGATAATAAGGGAAAACTGAATGCATGGATATTGTATTTTCCTCTTTGCTCGAATTTGACCACATAGAATTTTAATGACAGAAAATCTTGACTATGAAACTGTACTAGTGAATCTAATTTTTATAAAGATATAATTTTGATATGAATAATACAAATAATGAAGATTTCAGCTAAGATGGCTCTTCCTTGCTTTCAACTTGACTACATGTGGAATTAACAAAAATCCAAATAAGTAGACACACATAGGAGAGTTTTCTCTTTCTCTTAAGTAAATTATTTGAACTAGGAAGATTCATTTATAATATAGAATTTTAAATCAGAAGAATAACTTTTAATTAATATCCTTTGAGGTGGTAATATACAACTTTAATCTGGACCATACTGTCTGCTGGGAGATTACATAAACACATACAACAAGAAACTTGCTTTCTCTCCTGCTTGTTCTTCTCTCTATCTCTACCTCTATCTCAATAGCAAGTCCATTGCTTTACTTACATTAAAACCTACTTTTTAAAATTTACTGCTCTCTATCTGATACAGGATTGGGAAAAGATCTTTACCAATCCTATATCCAATAGAGGGCTAATATCCAATATATACAAACACTCAAGAAGTTAGACTCCAAAGAACCAAATAACCCTATTAAAAATGTAGTACAGAGCTAAACAAAGAATTCTCAAATGAGGAATACCGATAATATGCTAAATTAGGATTTAGCATAAAACAAAAATACTAGTTTTAAGTCTTGTATCACTGACTTTATAGCTGCAAAGAAGATATCTTCAAAGTACACACCAAAAAAATGAGAGATTAATGTCTGAGAAGCACCTAAAGAAATGTTCAAAGTCCTTCGTCATCAGGGATATAAAAATAAAAACAACCCTGAGAGTCCAACTTACACGAATCAGAATGGCTAAGATCAAAAACACAGGTGACAGCAGATGCTGGCAAGGTTGTGGAGAAAGAGGAAAACTCCATCATTGCTAGTGGGATTTCAAGCTTGTATAACCACTCTAGAAATCAATTTGGCGGTTGCTCAGGAAATTGGACATAGTACTACCAGAGAACGCAGCTATGCCACTCCTTGAAATACACCCAGAAGACACTCCAACAAGTAATAACGTCACATGCTCCACTATATTCATAGCAGCCTTATTTATAATATCCAGAAGCTGGAAAGAACACAGATGTCATTCAACAGAGTAATGGATACAGAAAATGATACATTTACACAATGGAGTACTACTCAGCCATTAAAAACAAAGAATTTATAAAATTCTTAGGGCAATGGATGGATCTGGAGAATATCATCCTGATGAAGTAACCCAATCACAAAATAACACACATGGTATGCACTCATTGACAAGTGGATATTAGCCCAGAAGCTTGAAATACCCAAGACACTATCCACAAACCACAAGAAACTCAAGAAGAAGGAAGACCAAAGTGTGGATACTTTGATCCTTTTAAGAAGGGGGAACAAAATACTCATGGAAGGAGTTGCAGAGACAAAGTATGGAGCACAGACTAAGGAAAAGACAATCCAGAGGCTATTCCACCTGGGAAGAATTCCCATATTCAGTCGCCAAATCCAGACACTATTGTGGATATCAGCAAGTGTTGGCTGACAGGAGCCTGATATAGCTGTCTCTTGAGAGGCTCTGACAGTGTCTGACAAAAAAACAGAAGTAGAGGCTCACAGCCATCTATTGAACTGAGTACAGGGTCCCCAATGAAGGAGCCAGAGAAAGGACGCAAGAAGCTGAAGGGTTTGTAGCCCTTAGTAGGAATGACAATATGAACTAACTAGTACCCTTGGAGCTTCCAGAGACTAAACCACCAACTAAAGAGTACACATAGTGTGACTCATGGCTCCAGCTGCATATGTAACAGAAGGTGGCCTAGTAGGTTATCAGTGGGAGGAGAGGCCTTTGGTCCTGTGAAGGTTCTATGCCCCAGTGTAGGGGAATGCCAGGGCCAGGAAGCAGGATAGGGTGGGTTGGTGAGCAGGGAGAGAGGAGAGGGAATAGAGGGTTTCTTTGGATTGGAAATTGGGAAAGGGGATTTCATTCGAAATGTAAATAAAGAAAATTTCTAATAAAAAATAAATTAAAAAAAAATTATCGCAAATACTGAAGATCAGCTGAGACATCCAAAATCATGGACTAAACAACTACTGTACTCTTGGACCTACTGTTTATGAGCAACCATCATCAGATTAGCACAGTTTCCTATGTTATCTGGGAATGAAAAATGTGTCCAGTCCCAGTGAGGAGCATAATTGGCTAGCCTATGTCAAATGGTCACCCTTTAAAACACACATATATGTAGACTTATATGGACTCAATGGTTTATATGTAGGAAAACATATATATTTATATATGAGTATTTTCCATGTGAATATATTTATATATGAATATATATGATTTCACATGCATATAACACACACATGCATATATATATACATATATACACCAAAATACATATATATATATATATGCACACACACACATATATATATATCAAAATATTGATGAAGTAACAGTCCATGACTTTGAAGATCAGGGAGTGTGATATAGGAGAAAATAAAATGTGATTGTTTCATCCTTGCGCAGGGGCCATGCTACTCTTCTCTGTATCATTCCAATTTTAGTGTATGTGCACAGACTTAGAAAGAGCAATTTGCAAATTTTTCTGGAACAACAAAAGACCCAGGATAGCTAAAACTATTCTCAACAATAAAGGAACTTCTAGTGGAATCACAATCCCGGACCTTAAGCTATACTACAGAGCAATCGTGATAAAAACGACATGGTATTGGTACAATGACAGGCAGGTAGATCAGTGGAACAGAACTGAAGACCCAGAAATGAATCCATGCACCTATGGTCACTTGATCTTTGACAAAGGAGCTAAAACCATACAGTGGAAAAAAGACAGCATTTTCAACAGATGGTGCTGGCTAAACTGGCCAAATCCAAGTGGATCAGAGACCTCCGCATCAAACTAGATACACCGAAAATAATAGAAAATAAAGTGGGGAAGAACCTCGAGCAAATAGGCACAGGGGAAAATTTCCTGAAGAGAACACCAATAGCTTCTGCTCTAAGATCAAGAATTGACAAATGGGACCTCATAAAGTTGCAAAACTTCTGTAAAGCAAAAGATACTGTCAATAGGACAAAACAGCAACCAACAAATTGGGAAAAGATCTTTACCAACCCTATATCTGATAGAGGACTAATATTCAATGTATACAAAGAACTCAAGAAGTTAGACTCCAGAGAACCAAATAACCCTATTAAAAAATGGGGCATAGAGCTAAACAAAGAATTCTCAACTGATGAACACTGAATGGCTGAGAAGCACCTAAAGAAATGCTCAACATCCTTAGTCATCAGGGAAATGCAAATCAAAACAACTCTGAGATTCCACCTCACACCAGTCAGATTGGCCAGGATTAAAGACTCAGGTGACAGCAGATGCTGGAGAGGTTATGGAGAAAGAGCAACACTCCTTCATTCCTGGTGGGATTGCAAACTGGTACAACTACTCTGGAAATCAGTGTGGCGGTTCCTCCGGAAATTGGACATAGTTCTAATTGAGGACCCAGCTATACCACTCCTAGGCATATACCCAGAAGATGCTCCAACATGTAATAAGGACACATGCTCCACCATGTTCATAACAGCCTTATTTATAATAGCCAGAAACTGGAAACAACCCAGATGTCCCTCAACAGAGGAATGGATACAGAAAGTGTGGTACATCTACACAATGGAGTATACTCAGCTATTAAAAACAATGAATTTATGAAATTCTTAGGGAAATGGATGGATCTGGAGAGTATCATCCTGAGTGAGGTAACACAATCACAAAAGAACACACATGATATGCACTCTCTGATAAGTGGTTATTAGCCCAGAAGTTCAGAATACAGGAAGAACAACCCACAAGCCACAAGAAACTTAAGAAGAAGGAAAATCAAAAGGTGGACATTTCATTCCTTCTTAAAAGGGGGAATCAAATACCCATGGAAGGAATTGCAGAGATTAACTATGGAGCAGAGACTGAATGAAGGACAAGCCAACCTAAATATAGCTGTCTCCTGAGAGGCTCTGACAATACCTGACTAATACAGATGTAGAGGCTCACAGCCATCCATTGAACTGAGTACATGGTCACCAATGAAGGAGTTAGAGAAAGGATCTATGGAGCTGAAGGGTTTGCAGCCCCTTAGGACAAACAACAATATGAACTAATTAGTACCCTCAGAGCTCCCCGGGACCCAACCACCAACCAAGGACTATACATGGTGGGACTGATTGTTTTGGCAGCCTGTGTATAGTAGAGGATTGCAAAGCTGATCATCAACAGGAGGAGAGGAAGGTTCTGTGCCCCAGTGTAGGGGAATGCCAGGGCCAATAAGTGGGAGAGGGTGGGGTGGCAGCCATGGGGATGGGGGAGGAAATAGGAGTTTGTTCTTGTTGTGTTTGTTTGTTTGTTTGTTTGTTTGTTTTTTGGAGGGGAAACTGGGAAAGGAGAAATTTACACGTAAATAAAAAAAATTGTGATTGTTTTAGTAAAGGAAAATAACCTTAAAACAACTCCTAACAACAATAACTTCCAATAACATCCTGCTATGCTGGTAAATAAGTGCCTTGCTCTGCCATAGTCAGAGAGGCTTCCTCCCTGAGTACATAGGAACATAGACAAGGAACCAAGGCAGGCAATGGACAGAAAGTGAGAGAATTTGCAGCACTGAATCCTATATATGACATCTCTATTGAACCCCTCTCCTCAGGGAACCCTACAGATGAGTATGGAAAACGATTATAAGAGCGAGTGGAGATGAAAGACATAAAAATAAACAAACAAATGGTTATCTCTGATTGAAGAAAGCAGAACTGATGAGCTTAGACAGACTGAGGCATTTTGCTTAGTCCTTGATTAGCTCTGAGTCAGAGGGATTCCCATTAATGAGAGTGCAGTGGACACATGCTTCTATCCCTAACTCGGGAAATAACTTCAATTGACAACAACAAAAGAAAAGTTAGTTTTCTGCAATGGAGCCTCAATAGGAATACAAAACACACTTGGGGAATGGTCAATTCCAATTATAAGCCATCAATAGAACCAAGGATTGCAATGGCATCCATGGAGGTTCCTTGTAACAATGTTATGTCAAGGCAATTTTATTTAACTTTACTTACTTATTACATATATGTTATGACTTCTGGTTTTGTCTTTTTACAGCATTCCTGTGTCTGGGAATGTAGCTGTCTTTGTCTCTATATGTGTTTCTTATGTGTTTTGATGTAAAGAAAAATGAATAATACAGTAGCAGATATATTTTGAAGGAAAAATGATCTGGATAAATATGGTAGATATGTAAAGTGAAGATCTGGATTCACATGACATATACCATATTTACACCATTTCAAAACTAAAATGCTTTGAAGATCCATAGAAGAAACCAAAACATGTGTCCCATTTTTAAAATAAAATCTACAGTAAAAGTAAATACTTGAAAAAAATAAAAAGTACAGGAGACAATCTGAATCAACTGCTACATAATGCTCTAAAATTACCTCCAGTCCAACAAACTAGAGAAAAATTCCTATTATTCCTATTATTCCTATTATTCTTTCCTCCTTAAGGAAATTTTTACCTCTTAATATAGTCAAGACTAAATCATCACCCCATAGATAACTCTATTTGATAGAGCTCATGTTTGCTTCTTTCCTTTCCAATTATACACTCTATGTATTACTACATTTGGTATATTTGGAAATAGTTTTTAAACAAGTAAAAGTTGATGATAGCATGAGTTTGTCTACCAAAATGGTACAAACACCCCAAGTAGTATAAAAAGCCCTGGCCCTGATTCATTGTTGTTTGCTGTCGGTGACCATGAGAATTTCATCATAGCTAATGCTAAATGCAACTCAATGAGGAGGATCCCAAGGACTAGTTAGGAAAGGCTATTTTGAGATCCACCTTCCTTAAATTTCCCTTTAAATTTACCCCTAGCCTTAATTTAACAAGATGGACTGCATGTTGTGATTCTTTTCCAGTCTCCGAGTTTCAGCAGGAAGCTTGCTTGCATCTGGAATTTGTAATGCAGTGATGAATCCCAGAGTTTTCTATGCATACATGTGGCATTTCAAAGACTTTTCAAAGAGCCGAGCAGAAAGGATCTGGGGACAGTTTCAGAGTGGCATAGGAATCGACATGTGAGGTACTGTCTTTGAAGAAACACATGGGGCCATAGACGTCAGAGTTCAGTACATGTGGTATATTTTACTTGAAGAGTCAACTTAATATACAAACAGGAACCTGGAAAGAATTAGAGCCCTGGAGTGTCTGAGTTACTAAGATGGAAAATAAAGTTGTCTGTTATTTAAACATATACAGCAGAATCCATTATGATATTTAAAGCCAAGGAATGAACCAAAGGAAAGGACCCAAAAGAAGAATAAATTCTGGAAAAGTATCTGAGTGCACATGCTATTTAATTCCTCAGTTTTCCACTAAAAATGTGCCTATAATCCTCAACAATAACTTTTTTATCCAAAATCAAATATAACATCATTTATTTTCTAAAGTGCCCACATCATTTCTTGGTAGCTATTTAGTCTGGGAAAATCTATATTAAAAGTTTGAGACCACTAGCCAATATTCTATCTCAAAAATCTACTATACATCTGTATCTCATTGCCTTTCCCAGTAATCATTGTTTCATGACACAGTCATTACTGTCTCCAGGAGATTTCTCTAACAGACCCATTCAAGAAGAAAGATAGAAACTCAAGAAGAAGGAAGACCAAAAGGTAGACATTTCATTCCTTCTTAAAAAGGGGAATCAAATACCCATGGAAGGAATTGCAGAGATTAACTATGGAGCAGAGACTGAAGGAAGGACAAGTCAGCCTAAATATAGCTATCTCCTGAGAGGCTCTGACAATACCTGACTAATATAGATGTAGATGTACAGCCATCTATTGAACTGAGTACACGGTCACCAATGAAGGAGTTAGAGAAAGGACCTGTGGAGCTGAAGGGCTTGCAGCCCCTTAGAACGAACAATATGAACTAACTAGTACCCTCAGAGTTCCCAGGGACCCAACCACCAACCAAGGACTATACATGGTGGGACTGATTGTTCTGGCAGCATGTGTATAGTAGAGGATTGCAAATTCGATCTTCAATAGGAGGAGAGGACCTTGGCCTTGTGAAGGTTCTGTGCCCCAGTGTAGGGCAATGCCAGGGCCAATAAGTGGGAGAGGGTGGGGTGACAGGCGTGGGGATGGGGGAGGCAACAGTGGTTTGTTCTTGTTGTGTTTGTTTGTTTGTTTGTTTGTTTTTTGGAGGGGAAACTGGGAAAGGGGAAATTTACATGTAAATAAAGAAAATACCTAATTAAAAAAAAAAGAAAGATAGTATATCAATGCTTTGTGTCTTAGCTTGATAGTGTATCCTTTAACCACACCATGAAAGAAGAGGTAAGAAAACATTTCCAAGTTGAAGACCTATCTTGACTACTTAGCTTGTTGAGACAGTCAGGACTATGTAGTATTTATGATGTGAAAGAGAAAGAAGGGTGGGGGGATAGATGGAAGGAGAGAAATAGGCAGAGACAAAGAGACAAACAGAGAGTCAGAGAGGCAGAGAGGAGAGAGACACAGAAAAATAGCTAGATAATTAGAAAACAGATCAGATGACTTATAGTTGATGTATGATAAGATAAGTAGATAGGTCCCTAGTGATAGATATATTATAGATAGATGATAGATGATAGACTGACAGACAGATATGGTAGATAGATCAACAAGTATAGATGATAGACGGTTTTGTGACAGAGAACATTGAAAAGCAAGAAAATCTTACAGAAAGATGCTAATGTATTATTGTGTGTCTGATTCTGAGGAAGTGATCCCACCTGCAGGCCAGATGGCTCTGAGTGTAAAGGTGCTCCTTGTGAAAACTCAGAAGCATGCTTGATTGTTTTTTGTTTGTTTGTTTGTTTTATGGTACTAAGGGTAGAAAAAAAGAAATGACTCCTAAATTTTATAACTAAGCTCCATCTGTTTTGCAAGTGGATACTTATATTCACACATGACCTACACAACACACACACATATATAATATGTGTATATAATATTAATTAATAAAATTATATTTAAGAATGCAACTTCATCAAAATGAAGAGATGAATAGTACCTTTGCTTCAGGCTGAAAATGTCTCTTTACATAAATGTTCATAAATAATGTTCCAACAACTCAAAAACAGTTATATTTTGTTAATTGTTTATTTAAATTACTAGTGTTATGATAACTTGATGCTCATGTCTCTATTCTACATTTGTTACTTTTAGGATTACACAATTAACTTTTTAAAACTACAGCAAATAGATTTAATAATGGTTATGATACCTTATCGTCTGTTGTGAATTTATACCAGCTTTCAGTTTAAGCCACAGCATCAAGATTTTAGATACACACACATACACACACACACACACACACACACACACACACACACCACACAATTGATTAAAATATTCTAACTACTTTTTTATTTTTATTTTTATTATTTTTTTTTTTTTTGGTTTTTCGAAACAGGGTTTCTCTGTATAGCCCTGGGTGTCCTGGAACTCACTCTGTAGACCAGGCTGGCCTCGAACTTAGAAATCTGCCTGCCTCTGCCTCCCAAGTGCTAGGATTAAAGGCGTGCGCCACCACCACCCAGTATTCTAAATACTACTTCTAAAGATAAAATAATACTAAATCTGAGAATTTCTTGCTAGTAATATTAAAATTTAGAAATGATTCATGGAAAATAATTACTAATTTGCATTTTTTTTTTTTTTTGCCTGAAATACCCATGCAGTCCACATTGAACAAAGCAATGATGCTAAAGGAAATGAATGGAAAGCTGTCTTTCCTTCTAGGACAAAGAACGGAATATGGGCACATTTTACCTGTTACAGAGTCTCATCAGTTCACAACATTCACAACCTGCCCTACAGTTATATATTGAACACTTCACAGACAAAATCCAAGGATAAATAATGAAAAAGATAGTAAATTTAAAAAGCAGGCAATGTAATATTATGAAACAGTGAAAATATAAACATTTTTGGAGTGGTTTGATTAAGACATATCCCTTCTACTTTTGGATATTAGAATCCCAGGTACTGTTTGGGAAGGTTTAGGCTAGAGGCTCTTACTGGAGAAAAACATGTCACCAGGGACTGGCTTTGAGAACAATAGTCCTCCTCTACTTCCCATTCTTTACCTCCCTCAGGTAGTTATTCCTGTCTCCATGCTACATTCTGAAATGCCTGGCCACAATGATAGACTCCTGTCTGCCTACAACTGTAAGACTAACAAAACTTTTTTCTAAGATTCCTTGACCATGTTATTATGCCATAGTAACTGAATAATAATGAATTTACAGTTAAAATGTATTTATTCTTCAGATTTAAATGTATATATTCAATGAAATTTGATGCTATCACTCATGTCTTCTCTTGAAATTTCCCCATATATGCTATATAGCATAATGTGTCTTTCCTTCCAGGAGAAAGAAAAATATGGGTACATTTTACCTGTTACAGAGGCTCATCA